>JAOXNR010015458.1:0-28764 GCA_028571225.1 Parsonsia alboflavescens
CCTCATTCGTCTCCTCAAAGGTGCTAAGCACAGTATAATATATAAAACTATGCTTCAGTCGAAGCTGCACTGCTCGATGCCATCTAGTGTAATCAGTACCACTAAATGATTCTAGTTTAAAAATTTCTAGTGGTTCACTCTTAGTCATCTCAAATATATAAATAAAGGAGTATGCAAGAGTTAAAACGAAGCTGCACTGCTCAATGCCATCTAGTGTAATCAGCACCACTAAATGATTCTAGTTTAAAAATTTCTAGTGGTTCAGACTTAGTCATCTCAAATATATAAATAAAGAAGTATGCAAAAGTTGAAACGAATGCACCTGAGTTCCAGCAAGCTCACAGTCAAATAGGGCCTCCAATCCTGATCAACTACTCTGTAAATGACTTTACTCTCAAAATCAGTAATCGCAGAATTCAAAAATGAGTCCGGAACAGCTGAAATACCTAGAAATGGCTAGTCGAAAAAGTCAACGGTCAAGCTAGTCAACGATCAACGGTCAAGCTGGTCAAATGGTCAATGGTCAACTGGTCCGACCCGAACCCGATTCGGTTGACCTGGATCCAATTCTGTCTTCCAAATGCCGGTCGCCGGAACTCCGCTGTCCGATCACCAAATCTGAAGAAACTGGTGTCAAAAGATTTGTCTCTTCGCAAGGAACAAAGCAAAGTAGGTATCGTCGGATTCCGCCACCTGAGTTAGCCGGAATCTGGGCTCAAAGGTCACGACTACCGGACTATTTTTTGCAGTTTCCGGTGAACTCAGATCTCCGATCAAGAAAACGTTTGCTCCGTTAAGCTCCTCTCGTCGAGAGCTACAAGATGGACTACTCACTTGCTCAAAACAACCAACAAATCAAAAAGTTAGATAATGCTTCAAGATTGTTGGGGGTAGGTTGTTTTCTAAAGATAGAGTGGTTCAGAGAGCTTTGCTTGAAGCATTACAACTAGGGTATCGAATATGGAATACCCGTCACTGCTGCCCCCAGCTGACCCTATAGGCAGTTGCCCAGGGTTATATTTGTAAATAAACTTTTACCCAATTACTTATTACAAATTTTCACTTACAATTAAACCCAACGAAGAATACAAAACGCGACACAGATCAACGGGAAGGTACTGTTGTCAATATGTATAGTACCTCCTTCCATTGAGTCAAATCTTACTATCATTGAGTTAATGAAGGTTAACATTCATGATCTCCTCTTACATAATTGTGTATCACTCTCTATTATACCATTAGAAAAATTTACATATATCTCTAAAATGATCAAGTTCTACGAGGGTTTACTTTTTTTTTTTTTTTTAATAATATAAAATATATTAAAAGATAATAATTAAATGCTACGAATAGAATTTTTATTAATATTTTATTAATATAATATAAAGTGACACAAAAATATATAACAAGATATCAGAAACCTAAAAGGTTAGGAGAGAGGTGGATATTGGAAAAAAGAGAAAGAATAATTTTGACATGCTTGGACTTTCTACTCTTCTACCATTAATTATTTGACAATCGATTTCTTATATATGTTGGAACAATATGTTGAACCAGATTATCTTATGACCCATATCTAATTTGGTGATCCCGTAATAAGAATCCCTCTCCATCTTACCTTGGGGGCTTGTATGCCAAAGATGAGATAAAAATAAATTTTCATGACTCTTTTTATGTATATAAATACTCCCTCCATCACTATATATAAATCATTAACCATTATTTTGCAGAAATTAAGGCGCTTTTTTTTTCTCTAAAATGTCCTTTCATCACCCATTCAAAAATTTAAACATCATTTCACTATACATCATTAGAGGGGTAATATAGAAACAATATCATCAAATACATAATTAACTAAAACAATGACTTATAATTAGTGATAAAAAAAGTTAGTTAAAATGACTTATACTCAATGACAGAGGGAATATAAGTCAATGACCGTCGTTTTGCAAAGATTATGGTAACTTTTTCCCCTAAAATATCCTCTAATAAACCTTTAAAACAATGTGAACACCATTTTAATAGAGGGATAATATAGAAAAAATAGCTTCAAATATTTAAATTCACTAACAACGATGACTTATAATTCGTGGTAAGAAAAATTAATTAGAATGATATATATTTAATGACGAAGGGAGTATTTGTTGTAAGATATTGAAAAAAATGTTCCTTCTTGTCTTAGGGATGGCCAAATCAATCTTGGTTTTGGAAACCTTCGTATATTGTATTCTGAGCAAATCAGTGATAAGTATGTAGTCTAAGATTTAGTCAATGGATTAACAGACAACACAATATTCCCCTTGATTCGAAGATGCCCTTCATGCATGCAGGAAAACTGTAAGTTTCTGTAGATTTTTGAGATTACTATCATAAATTATATAAAAATTATTTTCATAAATTTTTGAGATTGATGAGTTATCCATACATTCCTCACACTTTCACTACACTTCTACCTCTCTATAATCTTTTTTAAAATCATTTTTGTTTTACTTTTAAAATTTATTTGATAATTTCTATTCGTTATTTGATTTCTTTTTAAATATATATTTTTTGCAACAATCTCTCCTTGTTCAGTTTATCTTTAACTTTGCTTTTCTTGTCGCCATGTTTTTAAAACTGTTTTCTTCCTCTTCTTTCCATATTTTTCTGTCACCAGACCTATAATTTAGCAACTATTTGGGTTCCTATCTTGCAGTATTTGGTGTTCTGGTAATCCCCTTCAAACCTTTCCCTTGTTTACTTTCCTTATGAAGATTTATCCAAAATAAATAAATAAAATCCCAATTTATATTATATGGATAAGTCGTGCAGGAATATATAATATCGTTTTCTGTAGGGAAGGATTATTACGAGCGAGGTTAGTGCAAATTCTACCGTACTAATATTGTAATTTCTCTGGTGCCTGCAGGTTTTCCCGTTACATGTAACCGTAATGAACTGGTTTGGTTCGAGGGCTGTCTCTTTCTCCTTCAACTTTCTCATGTTGTGGAGTTCTTTTGGAATGTTAAATTAAATTTAATTGTATATCCTTTTAATTAATTAAAGTAAAATCAAAAGAGTGATGAATTTAATTTGATTTAATTTTGGCAGTAAATTTTAATAGAATGACAGATTATCAACATGTCCTTGCCGTTCATGCATATGTTGCCTGGGGAAAGAAAATAAATTGGGCTGAATTTTGAGGAGGGTGGTCTTATGGATGTTAATCAAGACGATTTGATGATCCAGAAAATTAACTAGGAGAAAGTTGTCCAGTTCTATTGGGAGATTGACCATAACATCAAAGATATATCAAAGAAGAGTTGATCGTCCATCATGACCCTTTCTAAATATACTTAATCTATCCAAACCAAGATACCCCAACAAGATAAATTAGGAGGATTAGGTATCAAATATGGGTGGTGATGAGACTCTTGTCTGATTGTGTATTTTTCTTTTCTTTATTTTTTCTTTTATAAAAAAGAAGGATTGCAGGTGTTGTTTTTTCTTGGCATCCGAGTTCTTACTTTTCTTTTATTGCTGCCACAGCTGGCATCGTTCACTGCCCGGGTCGTTACAGCAGCACCATCGGCCCTGCTGCGACAAATTTTTTTTTTTTTTTTTAAACGACATCTTTTCAGCATGTCGCACACATGTTAGATGTGTGACGGTGCATACCACAACATTTCTCTCTCTATATATATATGCTATGTTTAATTTATTAACGTATTAGTTTGTTAATGTATTTAGGGTATATATAAAATTTAAACTAATGTAATTGCAAGACTTGAGTAATTTTTATCTCTTCAATTTATCTATTTTTGAACTACCATTTGAATTTTTGTAATTTGATGTTGATTTTTTCTCTTAAAATGTGAAATTATTTTTTTCTTTCGTATGATCACTTGAATTATCTATGGAGTAATGTATAGTTCACTACTTGTCTTTTACATCTCATAAAATAAAAAGTCTAAGTATAATGTGAAATTTTTATTATAGAAAGTCTAAAAAAAGCACCTGATGGAGCATCATTGTTGTGTAAAAAGTACATTAAAATTGTGTTATCTTTTGCAGTATGTGAAAATTTCATATCTAATGAAGATAAAAAAAATATTAAAAGTAATTTTTTTGAAACCGACCAAATCAAACCGATTCAAACCAAACTTTATGCATACCAAACCGAACCGAACCAATCTTAAATGGTTTGATTTAGGTTTGAGATTTTCCAAAGCGGAACAATTGATTTGGTCAGAAAAATAGGCAAAAGCAGACCAATCCAAACCATGAATACCCCTAGCTTGGTAGTCGTAACTTGGGTTTTTGTTTGGGAAAATTGATAAAAATAAAGATAAAGAAAAGCTAAAACGGTCTATGAAGAGAATTTATTTTTAAAAATAATTTAAAAAAAAAAAAAACTCATCCTGTTTGGTCAATCCTGTCTAACCCTCTTTCAACTGGGTGGAGTCCCAGGAGGCTCGATTCTAAATAGACTATCTAAATGTTAGACTAATCCAATCCAAATCTATGGAAGGCCAATGAACCTTATGAGCCAAGCCCATATTGGTAGATCATGTACCTCTCTACTACTAAATTTTCTTTAATACCACTCACTCAATGTCTTTAGTTACATTTTTTTGAAGACCTACAAACATTTTATGAAGGAATTATAAATTCAATTTATTTTTTTTTAATTGAATTAGTTGGGTTAATGAACAAATCATCATGAAGCACCCATTATTTTAGAAGCCATGCACATCAACATCCAATTTAAAAGGACTGTCAAATGTCCTCATTTTCAGAATAAAATAATCCCGACCCCTACTTCTTTAGGTTGATATAGAATGAAAATAAATACGCCCTCCATCTGGAATAGAATGTCTCATCTTAACTTACATAAATTTTAAGAAAATGAATTGAGTAAGTTCATTTACTAATCTAGGAAATAAGACATTCATTTCTGGACAACTCAAAATGGAAAAGTGGAAATTCAATTCCGGATGGAGGCAGTAATAATTTTATTATATACTCCCTTCATTTCAAAATGATTGTCGTTTAAGGTTGTTTCACCAAATTAAGGTAATCACATGATGTGGAGCAAGTGGATGAGCCAGACCCACTTCCAACATCCACTCTACGTCGGTCTGAACGATTGAAACAACTTCCTCCAAAAACTACTCATTAGGAATATTTTTAGATTTCTGATTGATTTAGTTTCCTTATTTTCAGTAGTTTCCTTATTTAGGTTAATTAGGGTTTTGAGTAATTTCCTTATTAGTTAACCCTAGGAATTTAAATTGTGGTTTTGGAAATGGCTGGCTGGAGTGAATTTCATAATAGATTTTTTTTTTCTTCATTAATTATCTATTGCGAATTTCTGTGTTTCTTTCCTTTAACAGCTTTAGATTGAAGTTTGATTATTGGAGAAGAATAACTCATCTCGGACTTTAATCTTCTGTCGGGTTCAGAAGATCAAATTCAAAACCCTCATGACTTTGACGGATGAACTAAAGTTTGAGCTATCAGAAATTTTTGTTTGTTGCTGTCATTCGAATCTCAAGCCCTAGCCTACCACTACCGTTTGCATCAATTGGCATCTGGGCTGAGATCCACAATGTCAGGAGGTAACCTTAAACAAAATCTGGCCACCAAAATCGAAGCAACGCAACATGACAGGGAAGAGCTACGGCAAGAGATGCGGCCGGAATGTGAAAGCCACGACAGACAGATGCAAACTCTGGCATAGATGGTGCAACAATTGGCAATCCAATGACCACCCGCTCTTCCAGAACCCGTTGACAGAAGAGACGGTGAAGATGGTGATAGCGAGGAGGAACACGAGCCTCCACCACGGGAGCCACCTCAAAAGGATTTCCAAAGGGTTGCAAGAAAAGGCTGCTACCAGCCGAGAGACCAAGAACGGAAAGCTATAGCTCCACGGTTGGACATGGGGTTCAAGTTGGAGATTCCTGTATTTTCTGGCAGTTTGGCAACCAAGGAGTTCTTATATTGGTTGAGTTTGGTGGATGAGATGTTTTCATTGGAGGAAGTTCTAGCCGACATGAAAGTGTCACTAGTTGCTATTCAAATCAAGGATAGGGCAGCAGCATGGTGGCAATCTTTCCAATATCAACGTTACTTGGAAGGACTTCCTGTTTTGGTTGATTGGGATGAACTGAAAAGGGAGATGCGGAAGGAATTCCTGCCCTAAAATTATCAGCAAACTTTGTTTTAGAACTTGCAATTTTTAGGGCAAGGCCCTCCTCGCATGGAAGAATACACCCTGGAATTTTATCGAATGGTGGCACGAAATCAGCTTCGGGAGACCCCGGAACAATTAGTGGCCAACAACCTGCATGGACTCAGGCCCTTGATATAGGATGCACTGCAAGTGCATTCGTTTGGCACTGTTACAAATGTGCAGACAAAAGTGAAAGTAGTAGAGAAGAGTTTGGCCCAAACCAATAGCAGAAGTGTAACATTCGGTTGGGGTCCTCTACCTTCTCCTCCACCATGTTTCGCGACAACCAGTAGTACTTCTTCAGCTCGGCTGAGAAGTAACCATGCACAAACAACGTAGAATTGAAACCTTGGACAGCCTAACCAAGGGACAGGTAATACTCTAAATAGACCTACTGTGAAAAAGGCCAACATTACTTGTCATAGCTGTCAGTAAAAGGGTCATTATGCAAATGAGTGTCCATGGGGTAGGTCTCAGTTGTTGATATAGGATAGTGTTGAATGCGAAAATGATTGTGAACTTGAGCTTGAATTGGATGATGATAATATTGATTGTGTGTTCACACCTGAAGACGTTCAGGAGGAAAGTTTGGTGTTAAGGAGGGTATGCCCTGCTCCTTAGGCAAATGAGGATTGGAAGCGAAGGAATATATTCACTACTTCATGTACTATCAGTAACAAGGCCTGCAAGCTGATTATCGATACAAGTAGCTGTAAAATCGTGATCTCGCAAGAGGCGGTACAAAAATTACAACTCTGAACTGAACCACACCTCGAGCAGTAAAAGTTGGGATGGTTGAACAAGGAGACAAAAGTTAGTGTGACGCAGAGATGTCTGGTCGAGTTCTCTTTCGGGCCCCAGTATTCTGCTACTGTCTATTGTGATGTAGTCCCTGTGGATGCTACACATTTGTTGTTGGGAAAACCATGGCAGTTTGATAACCGAGTGACTTATGACGGTTAAACGCACTGTTA
Organism: Parsonsia alboflavescens; assembly: GCA_028571225.1. Taxonomy (NCBI): domain Eukaryota; kingdom Viridiplantae; phylum Streptophyta; class Magnoliopsida; order Gentianales; family Apocynaceae; genus Parsonsia; species Parsonsia alboflavescens. The sequence goes on from JAOXNR010015458.1 coordinate 7,192, forward strand.
CACTATCAACAAAAGGCCAAAAAAGGTAGTACTACAGCCTCTGAAGGAGAGTTTCACATGAGATAAGAAGACGGTCATCTGTCTTCCATGGAAAGAGTTCGAAGTTGAAGTGAATGAGGCTGAGATGTGTTTCACGCTCCTGTCCACAACACTTGTGGCTGCGGATAGGTCTGAGACAGATTCGGAAGTGCCAGTAAAGGTGAAAAAGTTCTTCAAGAGTTCAACGATAAGCTTCTGGAAGATTTGCCACCCGGATTACCCCCTATGCGTGACATTCAGTATCAGATTGTCCTGATGCTGGGTTCGGTTCTACCAAATAAGCCACATTATAGATTGTCACCTCAACAACATGAAGAGTTGAAACAACTCACAGAGCTGCTGGAAAGAGGTTACATCCATGAGAGTATCAGTCCATGTGTTGTGCCAGCCTTGTTGGTACCGAAGAAAGATGGAAGGTGACGAATGTGAGTGGATAGTAGACCCATCAACTAAATCACATTGAAGTATAGGTTTCACATTCCCAGGTTGGATGATATGTTGGATCAATTAAGTGGAGCTGTTGTCTTTTTGAAAATTGATCTGAAGAGTGGCTATCATCAACTTCGAATCAAGCCCGGAGATGAGTGGAAGACTGCTTTTAAGACCAAGGAGGGACTATTCGAATGGGTAGTCATGCCATTTGGGCTATCTAATGTGCCGAGCACGTTTATGAGGGTGATGAACTAGGTACTCAAGCCTTACTTGAATAAATTTGCTGTGGTTTATTTCAATGACATCTTGGTCTACAACCCTATAGAGGAAGATCATCTACAGCACCTTTTGCTGATTCTGTCCGCATTTTGCGAGCATAGTCTGTATGCAAATAATAAGAAGTGCAACAGCATGACGGACAGGTTTGTGTTTCTAGGGTATGTGGTTTCGGCAGATGGAATCTTATATTAAGAAGCCAAAGTTAAAGCTGTCCAAGAATGGCCCATTCCTAGGAGTGTCACGGAAGTCCAATCTTTCCATGGTTTGGCTAGTTTTTACCGACTATTTATAAAGGGGTTCAGTGAACTTATAGGGCCATTGACTAGTCTTTACAATGCCAAGGAGTTTGTATGGACAGAAAGGACACAGCATGCATTCGAAGTAATCAAGGATCGGTTGACGAGTGCTCCGGTTCTGGCATTACCTAACTTCGAGAAAGTTTTCAAAGTGGATTGTGATGCATCGATGGTGGGAATTGGTGCTGTTTTGAGTCAGGAACGCAGACTGGTCACATACTTTAGGGAAACGTTGGGAGGTCCGAAACTGAACTACTTGGTCTATGACACAGAATTTTTTGCTATTGTATCGCACTACAGTATTGGAGGCATTATCTTATTCAGAGGGAGTATGTGTTGTACTCTGACCATCAAGCTTTGAAGTTCATTCAAGGCTAACACAGGCTTAATGCTAGGCATGCGAAATGAGTTTCCTTGCTACAGGAGTTCACTTTCATTCTGAAGCATAAGTCTGGAGTAATGAATAAGGTGGCTAGCGCCTTGAGTAGACGGCATTCGTTGGTCAGTGTGCTGAAGGTCGCAGCTTTGGGTTTGAAAATGTGCAAGATGACCAATGCGATGATGCAGATTTCAGGAGCATTGTCAACGAGGTAGAGCAGCAAAGTCGGTTTGATTATATACTTCACAACGGATTTTTGTTCCAAGGTAATTGTTTATACATCCCTGATGCATCCTTGAGATTGATGATTCTGCAAGAATTGCATGCACAGGTGCACTTTGGTAAGGACAAAATTGCTGGACTGATCAAGGAAAGGTTCTATTAGCCTGGGATTGATAGGAGTGCACAAGACTATATGAAGAGGTGCTAAATTTGCCAAGTTTCGAATGGAGGCAGCAGTAACCAAGGATTGTATACTCCAATTCCAATTCCGACTGAACCATGGAACGATGTATCTATGGACTTCGTGATGGGTTTGCTAAGGTCTCGGCATGGATTTGATAGTATTATGGTGGTTTAGCAAGATGGTTGTGTTTATGGCTTGTAAAACAACCATGGATGCAAGCAAGATTGCCAACTTGTAGTTCATTGAGGTTGTTTGGAGATTTGGCCTTCCTCAGAGTATTGTGTCCAACAGAGACACCAAGTTCGTAAGTCATTTCTACAATGAACTATGGAAGAAGCTTGGGACTAAGCTGAAGTTCAGTAGCCCTTATCACCCTCAAACAAATGGACAAATTGAAACGGTAAACTGAACTTTGAGCAACATGCTGAGAGCGCAAGTTAAGTCTTTCGGTACTTGGGATTCTATTCCGCCTAAGATTGAATTTGAGTTCAATTGTTCTGTGAATCGAGCTACAAAGTTCTCTTTATTCCAGACTGTGTAGGGCCGAAATCCTAGAAGTCCTATTGATCTTGCTACACCTACTGTTGGTTCGGCTCCTAAGAAGGTTGATGAACAGTTGGTTGATCTTCAGTCCATCCATGCAACAATTAAAGCTAACCTGGAGGGTTCGTACGCGGCGTACAAGGAACATGTTGACTAAACTCGACGAGATGTTCAGTTTGATGTTGATGACTTGGTTTAGGTTTCACTTACCAAGGAAAGACTCCCTTCAAGAGCATACCACAAACTCAAGGATAGAAAATTTCGTCCTTGTCAGACTTTGGAGAAATTTGGCCGAAATGCTTACAGACTCGAGTTACTAGACGACTACAGTATCTCCAATGTGCAACATCTATCTCGCTTCCATGGAGACAACTCGAGCACGAGGTCAAGCTCTCTTCAAGACAAGTAGCCTGACGTAGAGCTAGTGGACAAGCCAAACCCTCTTCCTACACCCACTCTATGCCGGTCTGAATGATTGAAATAACTTCCTGCAAAAGCTACTTGTTTGGAAAATTTTTTTAGATTTCTTATTGATTTAGTTTCCTTATTTTCAAATTGCTTATTTAGGAATATTTTCATATTGCTTGTTGATTTAGTTTCCTTATTTTCATATTGCTTATTTTCAGTAGTTTCCTTATTTAGGTTAATTAGGGTTTTGAGTAATTTCCTTATTAGTTAACCCTAGGTATTTAAATACTGAGTGGGGGTTGCCCTAGTGGCAAACCCGCTTGGTATCCGCTGCGAGAGGTCTCGGGTTCGAGCCCTGCAGCATATCCCCTCCCACGAAAAAAAAATTTTTTTAAAAAAAAAACCCTAGGTATTTAAATTGTGGTTTTGGTAGTGGCTGGCTGGAATGAATTTCAAAACAGAATATTTTTTTTTTCCGTTAATTATCTATTGTGAATTTCTTTGTTTCTTTCCTTTAACTGCTTTAAATTAAAGTTTGATTATTAGAAAAGAATAACTCATCTCAGACTTGAATCTTCTGTGGAGTTCAGAAGATCAAATTCGAAACCGTCAAGACTTTGACGGATTAATCAAATTTAGCGCTGTCAGAATTTTTTGTTTGTTGATATCATTCTAGTCTCAAGCAATAGCCTACCACTACCGTTTGCGTCTTCACAACATTACCTTTTTTGAATAATTTTGTCTCTCCTTGAATTTATTAAAGATTGAGATTAATGATAATGTGATCGATGGTGAGTTTTAAAATTGAGATCTATAAATGCAACAAATGTCATTGGAAAATATTAATAAATAAAAAGTAAAATGGATATTTTACTTAAATCTTTTTCCTTGAAATATATAACTAATAATCATTTTGAAACGAAAATTTCCTCATCTATATGTTTCACGGTTTCAGACTAGCCAGCAGGTTTCCTCGTGTCCTCTGAACTATGGTTCATTGTTCAATGTATGTATGTTCTCTGTCCCCCCCAAGCTACACACCAATTCATTCAGAAACTTGGTTGTCATTAAATTCTACTGTTCTCATGATGCCGTAGTGTCGGAAAATAATTTAACCCCCAGATAATAAAAAGGTTAAACACTTCATTCTGGTTCCTTTTTCAATGTAAAAAATAAATATTTTTTAAAAAAATTTAATACCAAACATGTTGAAATGATTAAATTCAACTTCTCTTTATCAGTTCAAGTTTTTGGAGTATGTAAAAATTTAAAATGATATTAGAGATATGATCTAACATGTTGAGCTTAGTTGTTGAAAATTTGGGTTCGGCCCACATGAGAGAGGGCACATTGAAATAATTGAATTCAATCCCTCTCCATCCACTTAAACTTTTGAAACATGTGAAAATTTAAAAAAACTATATGAAAATAAAGTCCACATGATTAATATTTGTGGTTTAAAAAATTTTCAAGAACAGAAGGGAGAAAAAAAAAATCAAACAAAAGATCGGTCTCAAGTTGATTGGTGCTTAATTGTAACTACAGTCGACAAGAGCGTCCCAGGGGTAAGGACAAGTGCAGATAAATAAATTTTCTGAGAAACTATAGGGCAGAGACTGTTAAAATACTGATATATGTTCATAATTATTTTGCATGTGCGTATATTGATTTACTGCTACTACTAATAATTATTATACTGGCATTGACAAACTTCTGCCAGGCAATTAATCCTAATTAAATTTTTAATAGGTGAAATTTATTGAAATGAAATGCTATACTAGTTAAATTCATTTAATATAAAGAATTACCATTCTATCTAGTTTCAAAATAATAATAATGAAAAAATACCCCATACATTGTCGTTTTTTTAATACCCATAAAAAATATATATATTTCATTCATTTTTTTGAAAGAAAACAAATTAAAATTATGAATATCAGAAATAAAAATAGTTTAAATGCGTTCATTTAGTTGCATAAAAACAGATAACAACATTTATTCTAGAACCGAAAGAATACGTACATAACAAATAACAAAACAAATGATTTTTTGTGACAATTATTTGAGAGCCGGGGAGTAGTATATAAGAAGACAAGTGTGTAGTTTGGCTGTTTCATTCCTCCATCTCTGTCTTTTCTTTTCCCATATCAGGTCTGGGATTTCCAGCTGGTTTTCAGCAGTTTCCAAAAACAGAAAAAGAAATGGGAAAATCATCATGCTGCAAGGAAGTTGCGTTGAAGAAAGGACCATGGAAACCTGAGGAAGACCAGAAGCTTCTAGCTTACATTCAAACACACGGACACAGTCATGGAAGTTGGCGTACTCTCCCTCCAAAAGCCGGTACTGAACAGATTTTTATATATGAAACTTTTTTCTTTCTTTCTTTCTTTCTTTTCTTTCACTTTTTCGCTCTATTGAATATATTTGGAATTTATGTTAGGACTCCAAAGGTGCGGCAAGAGCTGCAGACTAAGGTGGACGAACTATCTAAGACCTGATATTAGAAGAGGAAACTTCAGCTTGCAAGAGGAGCAAACCATTATTCAGCTCCATGCACTTCTTGGAAATAGGTACGTACAGTTTAATATTTTGGTCATGGCATAAGAATCTTTTTCTTTTTCTTTTTTTTGAAGATAATATCATGAATAATTTTTTCCCTTTTTATTTATTTTTTTAAATTATTAGATGGTCAGCCATTGCAGCTCAGCTGCCAAAGAGAACCGATAACGAGATAAAGAACTACTGGAACACGCACTTGAAGAAGAGACTAGCCAAGATGGGCATCGATCCGGTGACTCACAAGCCGAAGAGCAACTCCCTTGCGGCCCCCGGTTCTTATGAATCCAAAGACACTGCCAATCTTCTCAACCACATAGCTCAGTGGGAGAGTGCTCGAGTTGAAGCCGAAGCCAGACTCGTTAGAGACTCCAAGCTGCAGGAGCAGCCTTATATTATTGGCTCGTCTTCGTACGGGGCTTATAATAAGCCGCTGATCAGCAAAGCTGCAGCTTCTATAACGTTAAATAAGCAACCAATAATGATACCTCCATATCTTGATATACTAAAAGCTTGGCAAGGAGGTATTTGGACAAATTTTGAAAATCTTGAGTCCCCAACTTCCGTCTTTCACTTCTCGGATTATAATAATAACATGCTACCGGCCGGGCCAGCTAATTCTACTGGCTTTGCTGAAAAAGGGATGACAAAAGAAGATTTTCAGACAAACTGGAGGTGTTCGGAGAAACCTAGCGAAGAGGTGGAGGCAATGGCGGTCTTGCATGGGATTGGATCAGTTCTTGTTGATGTTCCATGCAATATTATTTCCAACACTTCGGGGCTTCCAACTAATTTCACCGAGGATCTTCTTTCTAATGACGCTGGAATCTTTAACATTAGTACTGGACTGTACGAGAAAGCGCTCGAGAGCTGCTGCGGTAGTGGAAAATTTGAACACAATAAGATGTGCTGGACTAATGCAGTTTGAAGTGAAAGGGAACCCTTGGCGTGATCGTCGGAATAGTTGTCGGTGCTAGGGTTTTGCTAATAAAAAAAAGTCAATTTTTCTTAGTTTAATGTTATTTGTTTAGGGTAGGATAGTGTAGCTGCTCAAACCGTACCGATTAACAATAACTAATGATCTGCAATCCGACTTTTTTATTTTTATTTTTATTTTTATTTTTATTCTAAAGATGTTTGGGCAGTTCTCAAACACCTCATCTATCTGTTAGGATCTACAACTCATCAAGGTTAGGGTATGCAGTAAGATCGAATCTAATCCACAATCTGTAATATGCAATCTGCAATCCGACTTGTAATCGGTTATATGTGATAAAGCATTTGCTACTATTCATTTCGATTTTCTATTTTTAAAAAATTTTGGTTGGTTATAATTAACTAATATTTCATCCTGTCTCTTAAGGGACATCCTAATGGGGGGAGTGACGAGCGTGCAGACCATAGGTCTTGAGTTCGAGTCCCACTAACACCCTCCTGTATAAGCGGAATGTCGAGACGTGTGTAAATTGAGCGACAAAAGAATTGATATTGCGTTCGCCACTCCATCCACTTGAGGTATCCCTAAAATTTGCTAAAGTCAATTAGGTGAATGAAGAAAATAATAGGAAGACTTTTTTGGCAAAAAAAAAAGAAAAAAAACTTTGGAATGAATGTAAATACTATTAGGGCAAAAGAAAAGGTTTAATTTGATGGGGCTTGGTTTGATTACCCACATAAAATTGTTAACCATCATATTGATTAGGTTACAAATTAATATTGATGAAAAATGATTTTATCGAACTATATCATTGAACTTCCCGAGTTAAGGATACAATTACGGGTGAGTAAAATAAATCTTAAATTTATATTAAGTCACGTCATCTATTAATGTAGGATAAAAGTACAAAATAATACTTACTTCATCTGTAATTGAATGTATCAGTTTGATTTATATATAATTTAATAAAAAAAGTTTGACTTAATTGATTAATACGTTACATTGTCAATTTTTTTCATAAAATAGTTTTACTAATTTAGAAAATCGAACATAACAATCCAAAATGAAATATGGAATATTCATCTGATATATGCAAAGAAGTCTATATCCTCACCTATCAGCCTAATCTATATAAAAACTTTTCCTTATCAAAACCACAACCACATTAAAGGACTATTGTTAGCATACGCTTTACAAAGGCACAAACTACACGTAGCATATGGATGATGTACATTGACCAAAATTTCCATATAATCACCCATAACTTGATATTATCAAAATTTTCCATTCAAGTGTTTCCTTAAAGCTATTCTGACTGCACGACTGCCACTCCGACTATGCACTGACTACTATCTTAAATGTCCACATCTATTATCTGATAAAATTACTTCTATTTCACTATCCCCCTACATGATAGAGGGGTAATTTCCTTCTGGCACAGTAGTTCAGTATATTAAAACAATGCCAGTTTCTAAAACAAAAGACAAGCTGTGACAGTTTAATTTGGCGAAGAAGAAGATCAATGAACCATATTGGAGATGCATTCCCTAAATTGAGAAATACATTGAACATATCTCTCATTCTTTATTTTTCATTAACATCAATGTATACTCTCAAGAACAAGTAGCCTGCAGCTAGCCCTTCAAGGCCCCGTATATACATATAGACCTTAGCAGCACCGTAGACATCCAACCTATATATGTAAAGATTTAGTCAAAGGAACCTTAAAAATTCATTACTTGTTTCTCTACTTAGAATTTAAAATCACATGACTTTCACTTCATTAAAGATGGTTAAGATGTGCAGATCGTAACTCGGCAACAGAAAATGCATTCATTTGTACACAGAAAAAGTCTTTACTTTTCTAATTAATTATATATTCAATTAATTATTCCCTCTCTCTGTCACTAAATACAAGTCACCGCTCGCCAATTTGTAAAAATTAAAATGACTTTTTCCCCCTAAAATATCCTCTATATATACTCACCCTTTAAAGAAACAATTGAGCTTCATTTCACGAGTGTATCATTAGAGGGTTAATATAGAAAAAATACCTTCAAAAAGCTAAATAACTAACAACAATATGATTTATAATTAGTGACAATCAAAGTTAATTAAAATAACTCATATTTAGTGACAGAGGGAATATTATAATGGCTCTCCATGATGATCTCTTGCCTGTTTTTACTTTATGGGATGGAACTTTTGTCCGAGGAAAAGAATATAATGCCTAGAGATTTACTGGAAATTTCAGCTGGCAGGAGCACGATTGCATAGTTTACCATGGATTTTTTCAGTTGAGTATACACGGGGATGACTTTTATCTACGAAGTTCTATTTGGAATTAAATAAATCATTAAAGATATATGAAAAATTCTATTATGAATCAAATTCATTAGATGGCGGGTCACATATTTTCCTCACATGGTACTAGCGAAAAAATTAAATAATACCCCTTGGACCAAGTCTAGTTAATCCAAAGTCCACGTGTGGGGATATGCTTACCTCTTTGCTACCTGTTTTATGTCAAAGTCTAGTTACTTTGGTGGTAAATAATACTCTCTCTGTCATTATTTAATTTGATTAGAATCAAGCAAATGAATATAATTTATCTTGGCTGTTCAACTTATGTTGGGAGATCGAAGGTCAGATATTATCAAGGTTCAACTTCCCGGATCGCAGGTTGGTAGAAAACGTTTCTCTCTATCATAGATAGGGTGATCATCATTAGACATGTCTTATCCTCCATTACTAAAAATGTTCTGGCAGCTTGTAACCCCCCATACAAGTTATTAAAGACTTGGAAAGATGTTTTGCTCGAACTTATGTCTGAGATGCCAAGGCCATGGCTGCAACACTCACATATGTGAAGGAGTATCCAAATTCATAAACTTGCTACTATGTTAACTATTTTATTAATTTGTTCAATTATATACGATCATATTTTTCATCTTACCAAAAAAATGATTTTCAAGAAAAAATATATATTTTGTACTTGTGTTCGTTTGGAACATTAAATGAGAAAAGTCTGACAAATTGATTGCTCAATTTCAGATATTACTATAGAAAAGATGTAAATACTAAATAGTTACCAAAGTTCGTCCTTTATAATCGAAATAGCAGTACTATCACAGTATTAGTACTTCTCCCCGGCCTCTAGATTACATAAGCCACGTATCCGTGTCCAAACGCGATCAGCTCCTGGACAGGACCCCTCTGCTTCTCCCTTCCTCATGCATGGTACAAAAACAAATTAACTACTGCAAACCCCTTGCCCTATCTAAAGAAATCATGAAAACGCTGCGTTTTGATCATCCTGTTCAAGTTGTATATCAACTCCAAGCTAGCTTCTAGAAGTGCGGTATGGCATAGTACCAACATGTTCTTATTAATTAATTAATTTCTTTGGCTTTTATTGCAACCCCATATATATACCATAATGATCCGTCAATATCTAGAGTTCTTCGGAGATAGCTCTCTCACCAGCCGCTATTATAAGCATTCATGTTTCGGAAACAAAAAACTTTAATTATAATGTAATGTAATCCCGCAGAACTTATGGGCCATTTCGTTTGATTGTAAGTTCTCAGGAAGGACCAGCTTGTTCATGGACTACTGCAGACTACTCTATAGAAAGTGAGAGGACATGAGTAGAGTACTACTTAATTTTCCATACTGTCTTTCTAGATATTGAAATTAGGGTATTAGGTTAGTTCCACTGCCCTCACTGTTCAATATGATCAGTTTCTTCAATGGGAAATTTAAAATTAGAACAGCCACAAATGCTCTCTCCGTCCAGAATTGAACGTTCTTATTTGTATTTTGAATTATATTCACTTCCTAAATTAGTTGAAATTTTGTTAACAAATTGATCATGTTAAGTTTTAAAATGAACTAAGTCAATTAATTTTCTGAAAAATTCAGTACAAGTCAAATTGAGATATTCAATTTTGGAGAGAGAGTAACATGTTTCCCACTTGTCAACTCAGTAATTTTTTTCTTTTTTGTTGCCAACAATTTGTCTGAATCATCGGTACCTGCGGTCCGCAAAACCGCCCACGGCCATCAGCAGATAACCGGGCCGCGGACGTTCCACTGGGGGGTATGGGTAACTTCGCGTGTGACTTCAATTAAATTTTTTTTTTTTTTTTTTCTTTTGAATCACAACTAAAGGGTTTGGTAAGGAAAATAAATCACAGGATATGCTCTCACAGAATCATTGGAGCATTGCTGGATATGCCTCACGACATTAGCAGAGTAGGGTTGAAGGCTTGTTTTATTACAACACTTTTAATAATAAATTGTTCTCTCAATCTTTCACACTGTAAGCTACTAACGAAATAGATATTGCCTCACCTTTGTTTTTTCAACCCCTATATTAAGTTTGAGGGACTAAAAATTATTTTTACTAGAAAAGGAGATTACCAATTTGGTCCTCAAATAATTTTTTCTTTTCAAGTAATAATTTAATATTTTTATTTTATTTTTAAGGTTTCTCACTGTTCTTGTCTTTCAAGATTGGTAGCTGACATTATTTATTTTACCTTTTTAAATTCCTAAATTATTTTTTAACTAAACAATAAGTCTTTTTGAGGATATTTTAGTGATAAAATAGTATGTGTATAAAGTATAGGTATCGAATTTGAATCCTATCCACATCCTATTTTTTTGTCTATAGACTCTAAATACTTTTTCTTTTCTTTTCTTTTCTTTTTACTTGGTCAAAAACTAAACCTTTTTTTCCTGCCAAAAAGATTTATTTTGTGAATGGAAAATAGTTTGAGGACTTGAAAAATGATAAAACAAGAAACAAAGTTCAAAATTACTTTGAAAAGCTAAAAAGTAAAATAAAAACATTAATTTTTTTCACGGACTAAATTTGACAATTTGTTCATGAACATTGATATGCCCTTCCTAATCCATCATTGGGCCTAAACTGAAAGGCCGAATCCAACAGTCAATTTTTTATATCAAACAGACTGGGCTAAGAAAGAAGATTTTGCTTTAATGGTTTATTGAAGCCCAAACGCACTAAATTAACACTTCACTTTGATCTGCAATTGTAATAAAAATTTAAAAAATATATTTATATATATTGTTAAAAAAAAAAAACCTCACTTTCATCTCCCCTTATGGGTATAGGTGTGTATGGGTCAGGAGTATCCCTTAATTAAACGGGTTTTTGAGGGACTATAAAATATATTCTTCTCTTCTCTTCAGAAAACTCCCTTTCAACGCCCCTTATGGGCGTAGGTGTGTATGGGTCAAGAGTATCCATTAATTAAACGGGTTTTTGAGGGACTGGAAAATATACTCTTTCCTTCCCCTCAGAAATTGAATATTCCTTGAATTATTTTGAATTATTCAAAATTGAATATCACATTTCAAAATGAACTAATCAAATTTTTTTAATAAAATTTGTCGAAGTCAATTCTAAATAAAAGAAGTAATCCCTTTCGATAATCATACTTCAATGCCTTGGTGGTACTGGATCGAGGTAGCCTTAGGTTCTGTATTTAAATTAGGAGAATCTCTATATAATACTAAATATTTGGCCTAAAATTCAAATCCCTTTTTTTCTTCTTTTGCTAACTAGGTAGTATTAAATTTTATTGGTTGCCATTTTAATATTTCCAATCATTTTTGGGCCCTTTTCCAATATGTCATTTTTTTTTTAAAAGGGTAAAACAATCAATTCTTTGTTTTTCTTTCTTCCAAAAACCCACCCCCACCACATATCTCAATCCAAATATTGAAAAATGAAAAAAGTTCAAGGATGAAATTTAATAATTTTCCAATGCTATTATAACACGAAATATAATTCAAATAATTAAAATGTGTTAGTGGAAATTTTATAATCGTTTTAGGCCTATATCTGAATAAAAAATAATTTCCATCACAAAGGAGTTGAGTCAATCAATTAAGGTAGGTCGAGGATGAGTTGGGTTGATCCCTTAAAAGCCTAAATTATATATAATTAAATATCTCATTTTCTATTTTGATTGTCTAAAATTGAATGTCTCATTTCCTAAATTAATTTTTTTTATTGAGAAAAGTAACATTGCAATATTAAAATTAACTATATCAAACTTTTTTTTTTTTCTTAAAATATCTGTAAATTAAAATGAGACATTTAATTCTAAATAAAATATTTTCAAAAGTTTAAAACCAACCCAAAAGTTTCCCTCTTCCGTAACCCCGTTCCGAGGGTCTTATCAGCAGAAGTAAATAGTGAGATATATACCTTAAATGGAACGGGGTTAAAACTTGTTTCTTAACTGCGTTTACGAGATGTTGCTTTTTAAGCATTTCCGACAAGGATTCTAACCCCAACTTTCGGTATTACTTGTTAATAAAAAATTATATATGTATTAAAAATAAATTGTATAGACTCAAAAAGAATTTCTTCTTTCAAGTTAAATTTTCACCTTTTATTTAATACAAAAATTAAAGAATATTTTTATTAATGACGTATCAAATTAGGGATAGTATTGAATGAGATGTGGGATGTAAATGGATTAAATTAAAGAATTTGCTAGTAGAACTTTAAATTATTAATATTTTACTTTAAAAGATGAGGGATTTAGTCTCGGATAATGACCCAATAAAAATAGAACAGAAGGAGCAATTACGAAGGGCAAAGAGAGAGACCTACTTTTTCATTAACAAAAAAAACAAAAATTCTTTTAGTAGACAACTAGTAATAGAAAATGAGAGAAATAAGATCATCAAACCATATATAAGGAGCATTTTGCCTGACTATGCAAATATATTTGGACAGCAAGAAAAAATTAGAGTGTAAAATGTGAATTTGTACCAAGAAAAGGGAACAAGATAATGCCTCATAACTCACAAGTGAAAACCAGTCCATCTTTGAAACTTAGAAATTTCACTTCCTTCAGAAACTGCCATGCCGATACCTGTTTTCCCGTCTCTCCCAATTCCTCTGTAATACAATCTCCATTCATCTTCTTCCCCATCCATTTGTACCAAACAGGGTGATCCAACTCCTTCACAATCCCATCCTTCTCCTTCACACTGCTTCAGCACAGGACCATCCCCAAACCTCTTCCAATTCTTCAATCCATCTGCAGAAACTGCTACTCCAATACTCCTCCTTCCATCTGCACCAATTCCTTCATAAGCCATCAAATATTTCCCATCTTTTCTATCCCTCACAACCAGAGCATTCATCACCCCGCCTTCATCGAACATTTCATTCCCTCCTCCTCCTCCAAGAATCTTACCCAATTTCAACCATTTTATCCCATCTCTGGATCTTGCAATGCCAATACAAAATTGCCCCTTTGAGACATCAAATGAATGGTAATACATTCTAATATCACCTACTCCGTGGAAAACTACTTGTGGTGAGGCTATAAATAAAGAATCCCATTCACCTTCTGAGCCCACATCGAATAAAGCTCCACTGTGATGCTCCCCTTCAATTCTAGCCCAGTGCCTCCCATCTTGGCTCATTGCCAATCCTGGCAATGATTTATGAATTTTGTCAACAACCCTTGATTCTTGACTAGAATTTACACCGGTTCGAACAATTTCTGGATTTTCAAGATTAAATTCCATTGAATTGTTCGAAGACAAGGCAGTTTCAGAATTATAGCCAGTATAGTAAAGCCAATAAAGAGAATTGTTTACTCTAACCTTGGCACTAGACATAATGACAATCTCAGCAGGTCTAATGGCTTGTGTGTCAAATGCCCACCAATCTGAGCTACAATTCATAACTAACCCTACATCAGAAGCAGACTTAACAGCTCCTCCACCCCTTTCCCAGTGAATTCCATTGCTTGAAACTGCCAATCCAATGGAATCCACAACTGGGCTTCCGTTAGACCTTCCATAGTACCACATATACCATCTCTCTTCCTCATCACTGAGGTACCTTTTCACCACAGGACACCCAATTTCAGCACTGTCCCAAGCATCATGAGATCCCAAACCGAAAACGAAACCCCTAGAAAAAGATGAACTTGAAGAAGAAATTACTTGACTTGAACCTGATATAGCTGGTTCTTGGATTCTTGAATTTGAACTCCCCTGAACTGTCAATTTGTCATCTGTTGCATTTTCTCTGTCAGTGTCTGGCTTGGTAGAGCAATAAACTAAAAAAGATTCAGTCTTTTGGTTCCTGAACTGAAGATTAATTGCAGCTTTTGGCTTGGAAACACAAGCCCAAGTTGGGTTTGAGGTAGTTAAATTCGTTATTCTTGTATTGGCGGGAGCCGCTAAAGAATTCATGGCTTTCATGTTAGTAAGAGCTGCTCTGGATGCAGAGTCCATTGCTGTAAAAATAAAAAGACACAGAAAAAGCTGTAGATTGAGAGTAAAGATCACAATGTTGAGTGGCCAATGCGAGTTCGACAATTAAAATGTACAGACAAGGGGACGTTCGGGCAATGCCAAGGATTTTGTGGCGGTGGTGATTGCTGTCTACAAATAAAAATAAATAAATAATACTTCATTCGACCAAAATTCAAAATTTTACTTTCTATTTGAGGATATTTCAAATTGAATATCTTTTCTCTCAAAATGGATAAACTTTTATATAAAGTTCCATTAATCACTTTCTTTAAAGATTTATATCATTTAATTGTTACATTACTATTATAATAATGAGAAAGATAAAATAATAAATTATATGAAGTTAAACATACTCTTTAATTTTTAATAAAATTTAAAAACGAGATGTTAATTCGAGTAAAACAAAAAAATGCACAAGATAAAGTGGAACATCCAAGATTTTAAGCTTAGAAAATTAAGGTAAAAGGTATGATTAGACATAAATAAATTTGGTGAATAAAGTGACCATGAGAGAATCTTTTCCAAGTTTAAACGGGCAGTACTTACAACTTAGGAAGGGATGAAGGGTTTTTCCTTTTATTCTTTTGTTTTCAAAAGAATTGAAAGTTATTGAGTACTTCTGAAGAAAGGTAGCACAGACAACCCAAGGTTTGCTGGGAGTAACTTTTGCCTACAGATTGCATTGTTCCCATTCATTGATAAGATGCCCAAATTAAATCTTGATTAGTTTTAATTAAAAATTTTACTTAATAGTAAATGTTTGAAGTTTAAAAGGAAGAAGAAGAAAGAAAACTAAAGGAAGAAGAAAGAAAATTCTGTTGAATTCTTATTAACTTTGATTATAAACAATCAGCCTATATATATATATATATATATATATATATATAGGATAGTCTGTGCTCTATGAATGGTAAGCGATAATTACAAAGAGGAAATTAAGTAATTAGCTATGAATGGTGAGAAACAATTACAGAGAGGGAATTAAGTAATTAGTTAATATTTGGTGACTGAGAAGATTAATTAGATTGAGGAGATTGCACTGCTATAGAGTATGACTGGTGTTGTTGCTTTAACATCCCCCCGCAAGCTAACAAGGCGGTGTTAACTGTTAGCTTGATTTGCAAAAGTTTGAATCAAGCAGAACTGAGACCTTTGGTGAATGTCTGTCGGTTGGTCAATGGTAGATATGAAGTGGATTGTCAGTTGTCCTTGAGTAAGTCACTCGCGGATGAAGTGGAAGTCAATCTCAACATGCTTAGTCTGAACTTGGAAGATCGGATTGGCTGAGAAATTGTTACACCACAATGTTGGAGGTGTTGGTGGAAGGGCCTGGAGATCCTGGAGTAAGTATTCAATCCATATTAATTCTGCTATTGTATCTGCAAGACTTTTGTATTCGGCCTCAGTGCTAGAGCGAGCTGTAGTTCGTTGTTTGCTAGAGCTCCAAGAAATGAGATTGCCACCAAGAAAAATGCAAAAGCCACCAACAGATCATTCGTTATCTCAATCTCCAGCCCACCTAGCATCATTAAAAGCATGAATTGACCAAGATGAGCTATGTGTAAAGAGCAGTCCATGATGAGGTGTAACAACCAAGTAGCGCAGGATGCGTTTGACCACTTGCCAATGTGTGGTGGTAAGAGAATGTAGAAATTGACACGTAGTGTTAACAGAGTAGGTAATGTCAGGCCGTGTGAGTGTAAGGTACTATAGAGCTCCAACAATATTGCAATAGAGAAGGGGATCAGGTAAAGGATCACCCGAATACTTCAAGAGAGGCTTATCAGTTGCACATGGAATAGGAGCTGGCCTAGCATCTGTCATTTTGATACAAGTCAATATGTCTTGGGTGAATTTGGACAGAGATCGGAGCAAACCATCGGTTGCATACTTCAATACCAAGAAAGTAATGTAATGGACCTAGGTCTTTGATGGCAAATTTCTGTTGAAGTGAGCTTAGTAGGTTCGAAAGAGGTGCCTGTCGTGACCCTATAAGAAGTATATCATCAACATAGACAAGAAGAAAAATGCTATATTGAGCTGTGTGAAGGATCAATAGCGATGAGTTTGTAGAGGAAATGTTGAAGCCAAGTGAAACAAGGTGGGAACTGGGCCCTTAGTACCAGGAGCAGAGAGCTTGCTTCGAACCATAAAGAGAATGTCGAAGACGACACACATAATGTGGGTGTTGTGGATCGACAAACCCCTAAGGTTCGATCATGTAAACCTCCTCAAATAGGTAGCCATGAAGAAAGGCATTTGAAACATCTAGTTGATGAGTGGGCCAATTCTGAGAATAAGTAAGAGCCAAGACTGTGTGGATGGTAATTGGTTTGGCTACTATACTGAAGGTTTCTGAGTAGTCAATGCCAGCTTGCTGATGGAATCCCTTAGCTACTAGTCAAACTTTCTAACGCTCAAGAGAATCGTTAGATTGGAGCTTCACCTTATAGACCCACTTACAACCAATGGGCTGAGCATGCGAGGGAGGATGCACAAGTTCCCAAGTCTCGTTCTTAATCAATGCCTCATATTCTGTTGTCATAAATTGTTGCCAGCCGCCAGCCTGATCAACCAACAAATGATAGGCTGGAGAGATGGGCTCATTCGACTAATCAGTGATCGCCCGACCTACAAAACACAGATGTCCCTTAAATAGGGGATTGGTTGATAGGAAAAGCTCAGGCAGGAGTAGGATATTCCATACAAATCTTTCTGATCCGCTAGCTTCTCAAATCCCATTTTTTCATCGACAGGTAGGGTGAATTCTAAGGTTCCTTATTCTGGTTGTAAAGCGGAAGAAGCCATTCTCCCTGCCCCACCAGCAACACGCCTATCTGACCCGAAAGGAATTGAAAATGAAAAAAGAATCTATGTGCACTATCTGTGAAGTGGAGTGACTATCCTTAATTTCCTCTTCCTTATCTCCCCTTCTTTTGCCTTTGGCTATTATCGGCTGGCTACGCTTGGCCCATATTAATTCTCCCTCTCACATTGGTTCTGCATCAGATGATGAGCCCATTCGAAAACTTTCTCTTTCATTGACGCCCAATAGGTAGGCTTTGAGATTTTTGGTTGCTTGAGTGAAGCATGTGGGCTTAGTGTAGGAGTGAGTGGAAGTTGTGAGAACAAAAGCCTGATATGTAGTGAGAGGGCAACATTGAATAGTACCATCCCACAATCTCGTAACCATCGGATGAATTGGACTTGGAGGTGCAGCTCCTTGTGGTAGAGATAGAGAGCATGGCCATTGTTGGTGACTCCAATGGAACCGCAATAGTAGGTGCTAGAGGTATAGGAACATGTGGTAATGGAAGCACCATCGGAGACAGTTCATAGGACCGCCCTATAGCAGGGGAGAAAGCACTAAAAGGAAAGGTAGCTTTATCAAATACCGCATCAGCTGCAATATAAATCCGACTAGTTTGAGTTTTGTAACACCAATAGCCATGGTACTCGAGGAGGTACCCAAGGAAAATACATGCTTGAGATCGATGAGCAAGATCTTGTGAAGCATAAGGCCGGAGATATGGATAGACTGCACAACCAAATACTTTGAAGAAGGAGATATCTAAAGATGTCTTGAATAAGACTTGCCAAGGCGAGAGGTTGTCTAGAACAGGAGTAAGTGTTCTGTTGATCAAGTGAACCGCTATCTCAAAAGCATACTCCCAAAAGTCAGATGGAACCAAAGCCTAAGTCATGAGAGCAAGATCGGTTTCAACTATATGGTGGTGCTTGTGCTCAGCTATGCCATTCTAAAAAGGGGCATACGGACAAGAAACTTGTTGATGGAGACCAAGTTCTATAATATAATTTTGCATTACCGAGGATTGGCAAAATTCTGGTGCTCCATCACATTGGATTGCTTGAAGATTGCTTTTTAGTTATGCCTCAACAAATTTGTGAAAATCTTTAAAAACACTAATAAATTGATCACGTGTAGTAAAAGGATTGAACCAAGTAATGGTGTTTTAGCTCTAGAGTCACTAGGAGGATGAGATTGAAGGTGACTTTTTACTAAGAGCAGATGCCGTGTAGAGTGAAGAGGTTGATTCATTGAATTTGATGTTTGTGGATTGCAAAAGACAAATAATTCTATTTGGAGCGGCATGACCAAGACAAAGATGCCACAGATTCAAGGAACTAACAAATGCAGAAGGTGACTGTGTTGATGATGAGACTCAATAAAGACCATGCTCAAGATGACCTTAGAGGAGGACCTGACCCGTTCAAAGACATAGAGCAAAAAAATGAGTGAGGATAATAAATAAAAACACAGTTATTATCTCTAGAGAATTTTGACACAGACCATAATTTTTTTGTAATTTGAGGAACAACAAGGTCTCCAAGTAAACGAAACAAATTACGAGTTGAAGATACAAAGGTACCTGTGTGAGTGATGGGAAGAGAGACACCATCACCCACAGTCAACTGTTGAGAGCTAGTATATTGTGTGACCTGGGTGAGATTAGATATACTATCTGTGATATGGTGAGTAGCATCAGAGTCGGAGTACCACGAGGTTAAATCTAGTGTAGATGGAGGATTGGTCGGAGGAGCATAATAGACCACAGGTGTCGTGGGTCCAGTCGGGGCTGCTTGATATGCCTGTGGTGGTGAATGAGTGACAAATTGGGTGTTGAATCGCTCTCTACAATTATGCGCACGATGTCCCTATTTGCGACAAATCTGATAGAATGGGCCACTGTTACGATGTCCTGGACTTCATCCACCGAATGAGTGATAGGTGGGTGGTAGAGTTGGCAATAGCGGAATTGAAGAGGGAGAGTGTATCGGATCGAGCGTTTTTGCTTTGTAGCTCTGATACCATGTTTGAAGTTCAAACAGAAGAAGAAGAAAGAAAACTAAAGGAAGAAGAAAGAAGAAAGAAAATTCTATTGAATTTTTATTAACTTTGATTATAAACAATCAGCCTATATATATATAGGATAGCCGGTGCTCTATAAATGATAAGAGATAATTATACAGAGGGAATTAAGTAATTAGATATGAATGATAAAAAATAATTATATAGAGAGAATTAAGTAATTAGCTAATATTTGGTGATTGAGAGGATTGAGGGGATTGCACAGCTGTTGAGTATGAGTGGTGTTAACCGTAAAAGTTTCAACTTTTTTATTTTTCATGAGGAGTTCTGATTTTGTGCACACGTACTACAACATTTTGGACACGTAGGAACAATCAAAATCTGTTGCCAAAGGTCAAATAACCGGGCTAAATCTTTTAGCCATGGTTTTGTTACGATTTCTCAAGCGTTCAAATGCAGGAGTTACCAAAAGTTTTGGCTACGGTTTTCGGCACTGTGTTGCCACACGTCAACAAAACCGTCCCTACAGATGTACTGTTTAAAAGCTTCTTGACTGTGACTAAACTAAACATATGTAAATGTAAAAGAAAGATATGTTTATGTTAAGAAGAAATATCAAGAATTAATTATGGCGAAGTAAAAATTCATGAGCTACTTTTTAACACCAAAAAAAAAAAAAAAAAAAAAAACCCTTTGAATTAACAATCATTGAACACAAAAACGGCAGAAGCATCAAGTAGTCAAACTTAATTGGTTCAAACCATCATCCGTATAAAAATTAAACTAGTAGTTTTTGCTATTCAAATCATTTTCATCTGATAAATTCTCCAGAAAAAGTATAAAGATTTTTCTTTCAGAAAGGGATTTAGAACTGAGCCAAAACTTATACAGACTAAAGAACTTATTGTAAAGTGGGAAATTAGTAACATATAAGAACCAATTTAGTCCAGAATGTACAAACTTAAAATGATTGCAAGATTCCCAATTCTAGAAGTAGTCAACTAAAAAGACAAACTAATGCATAAACACCACACAGCAACAAAAAATTTGCAAACTAATCTACTTGCATACCATCCACTGAGTACTACTTCACCAGGAAGAAACCCCAGACTTCACCAGTAGGAAGCTTATGAAGAACTTGAAAAGGCCACTGCAATTGCCTCTCTGCAATTTTTCTTGCAAATTAAACCTTCAGTATTCTTCATAATGCCAAGTTCTCATTTATCAAACCTGATACGGGCCATGGATGCCAAGTTCTCATGTTTAATCTTAAGCCCATCACATTACTGTTGTAGACATAGGTTAGTATCCATAAATTTATAAAAGAAACAACTGGGTTTGCTCCATTCTCCAAGGCCAATGCTACCCGATTCTCATGTACAAAAAGTTCTATGAGTTTCAACTCACAAAAATGATTATTGCATTAATCCTACGGTAAGTGTGGCTTATAGTTGTAGCCAGACTGCCAGAGTATCTTTAAAAAAAACTCAACAACTGTTGTACAAGGGCATTAATCTCAATCTTGAAGTAGTTTATTTATTGAAGATTGTAAGTAATAAGAATTGCTGCCAATAGCCACACGATTCACTTCCATAAAAAGCTTAATGCCATGTTAGGACCTCCAATCATATTTCCTTGCAGATTCTGATAACCTCCCAGCCCCACTCTCAGCCTACGTATGTAAAAGACCAACATTTAACCTAATTATCCTAGCTAACATATAATCTTCATTTTTGGCACCCATCATACAAGAGCATTTTTCAATGGTTTCTCAACGGAGTCATCTCTCAAACCTCTCATAAAGTTAGAAGTTCTGTTCTCCATAAACTAATTAGCTTGTAATTTATTCAACATCAAATATATTACTCAAAAGGCATAACATTCGGAAAGTAAATTTTATAGATTACAAATTAAATCACAAGAGAATAAAGACTCATTCAAAAGGTCCCCAATTAATCACAAGTTAAATCACTATCATTCTGTCCTTTAATTTCAAAAACTCAAAGAAGAATAAATAAAATGCTAAAAGAACAAAGAAAGTACTTGTGAGTAAAAAATTGATTTCAGAAAAATCGAAAGAAAAGAAATTCAAACCCATTAATATATATATATATATATATATATATATATATATATATATATATA
>JAOXNR010015479.1:0-28756 GCA_028571225.1 Parsonsia alboflavescens
GACAACTCAAAATGAAAAATGAAACATTTAATTTTGGATGAATGTAGTATTATTATTATGCTTTAAAGCATTTGTCACTTTTGCAATTATTTGTGATTCTTATGTACCAAATATTTCATCTGATTTAAAGAAAAACCCTCCAGAAGAATAATGATACTTCTGATATCATGGAAAATATTTAGGAAAGCCAAAATACGTTCTTTTTCTTGCATTGATTTTTTGTACTCTAAAATTACGGAATACA
The DNA here is from genome assembly GCA_028571225.1 of Parsonsia alboflavescens. Lineage (NCBI taxonomy): Eukaryota > Viridiplantae > Streptophyta > Magnoliopsida > Gentianales > Apocynaceae > Parsonsia > Parsonsia alboflavescens. The sequence continues at coordinate 245 of JAOXNR010015479.1, forward strand.
ACAAAACTCCTTTTCATTAAATTTGAGTACATCCCAACCAAATTTCAAAAAAATTAGTATTATCATGAGAGAATTCAAGAAAACACTTTTTCATTTTTTATATAGGGGTAACTAAATAGATACTATTAAATTTTCTCACCCCCAACTTAAATTTTGTTTCAGATCTTGTACTACACTAATAAAAAAACTTACATTTGTCTTAAAAGATCAAGTATCCTTAAAGTTTAGTTTATTTTTTTGGAATTTAATTAATAAAATATATCTACAAAAATAATTAAAAAATACATGTAAGTGTCTATCATGTACTAGAGAGAGTAATACAAAAAATATATTACAAAATCCGGAACCTTTAAATTGGGACATCAAACGTTTCCAATTGAGGGTGAGGCGGGAAATGAAGAAAGGATTTTTTAATGAGATATAGATCCTGTTTGTTTTTACTTAACTTAAAAAATAAGCACTATTTCGAAGTGTTCAATAAGTACTTAAATGAAAAAAAAGCACTCTTATTTGCTTAGCCTTAACAAAAAATAGAAAAGAAAAAAAAAGGCCAAAATTTAACTTATTTTTAAATTTACAAAACGTAGCTTATAAAATAAGGACTTTAACTCTCCAATTTCCATATAAACTTTTTTCTAATTTTCTACCCCCCCTTTTTTATTTTTAATATTTTTTTTTTTCTGTTTTTTTCCCTTTTTCCTTCAAATTCCTACCTCATCTTTTTTTCTTTTTTTTTTGGCTTTTCTTTTTCTTCTCTTTTTTCTTTTCTTTTGGTTAACTTGTGTGTGTTTTACTTTATAGAGAATAAGAAAATTGTCAAACAAAAAAAAAAACTTTGTTAAATTTTTTTCAAATCTTTGTAGATTAAAATGAATGTATTTATTTATTTATTATTATTTTTATCAATTCATATTAAGTTCATGCTATTTTGTAAAAAAGTTCAATATTTAATATATTGTGTTAAAACATAATTAAATTTACTTAAATATATTAAACATTATCGGATTAATAAATTATGACGTATGAAATATTTTCATTCTATTAAATCTTAAAAATGTATAATAAAAGAAAAAAATAAAAATAAAGTTTTTTCATCCAATCAGATTTTAATTTTAAAAAACACTCATAAATTACTGTATTCAAACACAAAATAACTTAATTTAAGAAAAAATCACTTTTTAAAAAAGCGATACTCCATAAGTTATTTTTTATAAACCCATCTCCATGACGTCTACAACTCCTTCAAGATCAATCAAAAAGCGTCAATTTTCAATGTGAAGTCGAATTATATGTAAGTATTTAGATATTATAATCTTGGACCTTAACAAATTAGGATCCAAACGTAGATAAAGGAAGAACTTTACATAAGCCAAATTGAGTCTCTTATTAGCTTTAATCATTTTTCTAAATTTTAATTATAGAGAGAGATGTTAGTGTGTATAATACTGTACACACTAACAAGTACAATCGTTAATCAATTAACAATCAAATTTAACGGTTACCTATCTTAATTTTTCAAAAAAATTAATTAAAATTTAATCAAGTACACATAGGGTTTAGTTTATCATTAGTTGACTAACTACTGTACTTTTTAATATATACAGTATTGCACACACTAATATTACTCTCTATATATATATATCTATGCTACAAACTAATACGAATAACATTAAAAGATAAATGAATACACACTAAATTTCATAAAATATATTATATTCTAAAATGAAACTAACAATATATCGTGATATTAAATGAAACAGAATAAACCTATAAATTTGCATTATTTCAACAATCTCAAGGTAAGTTCAATACTTTTTCTTGCTAGCTACAAAATGGAAGAAGAAATTTGAATTTTTTAGGTTTAGTGCTTATAAAATTTGATTCTCTAAATTGACCATGATCATAATTATTGGTTCAAAATATAGATTTAATTAAATAATTAAAAGTATAAAACCAAAGCAGAAGGTAAGATTTTGCAATCTTTGCCATGTGAAAGAGGCCATTAAAAGAATGACCTCCACGATCGTCGGAGGAGCCTCACAGCCCCTCAATGATGCACTACTTCAGAGGGTGTCTATTGTAGGTATTACATGCCATATATTTATTTTAAGGTACTTTTCTTTTAAGCATCTCTCTTCTCCAATCGTTCTCCTTTTTAGAGAGTTTAAAGTGAGTTTTACTTGACAATTAATTTGTTACACCATCTAAAATAATTTTTTCTCTCCCTATTTTTAAATTTACTCTTAAATTAAAAAAATGTAATATTTTAAAAATTCTTATTATTTTAAAATAAATTTTAAATAAACTAATAACGAAATTAATCTCCGAAACAACAATAAAATAATAAACTTATAAAATTTTATTATAAAACGACATAATACGTAAAAAAAAAAAACTATGAATATATAATATTAAAAAGGATAATCAATGAGGTTAAAATAAATATTGTGAATATATACATAAAATTAGAAAGAAAAAAATCAAAAAAATTAATGTAGAAAAAAATAATAATAAATAAAGGGATGGGAGAACGTCAGAAAAAAAAAAAAAAAAAAAACTAACCCTTGCGTGGGGCTGGCTCCACCTGACTTCTCATATTGGCTGATAGTATACCATGATGCGCCTCGAATTTTGTGAGACATCGGATGCAAAGAAAAGCACCGCTGATTCAAATTTGTCCCATTTGACATTTTAGGACACCTCTCTCCAATAAAGGGAGGTGCTTTCCTAATTTTCTCTGTCCTCCACCTACGCGTAAGTGGCCCCCAACGCCCGGCCCCGGCCACCCAAACTGGAAGTGCGGTTAGATGCTTAAGGTCAATATAAAATTAAAACTAACATGTCCTTCGGTGGGTACGTGTCACTACTTTTCTGTCTTCAAGAAAGGAAACGACTGTTTTTGTGTGTCCTTCTAGGACAATAATATTGATCCATACGTTTAGAGGTGGTTGTATTCCCAACAACTTCTTTTATTTCTCATTGACTTTAGAAAAAAAGGAGGGGAATTTTAATGCTCCTTTCATTTCATGATACGGATTATCGTTTTAATCAACATACTTAAAAGATCATTAGTTAAACAACCCAAAGAATTAAAGAAACACTATAATGATTGAAAAAAACTCTTTAATTTTTGTAAAACGACTCATAATTTAAAATTGGGTATACAGCATGATGTAAGAATATGGTCACATGGTAATTTGTTGAGAATAAAATTAGGATTTGAATACTAATTTTAAGTAAGAAGAACAGAGGAGTAATTTGCAAGAAAAGCAAAATGAAATGTGGTCTAAAATTTTTCGTCCAATTTTAAAAAGTTTGTCTTCTCAGTTTATTTATAATGTATAATCACTTTTTTAATTAATAGGGTGGTTGGTCACTTTCGAGTGACTGATTTCACACAGTTCAGCAGGGCTTGGCAAAATTATTTCTTGCAAGGGTTCTCGATGGTAGTATGTAGTTGTGTTGTTATACAAGGCCAAAATATTAAATGGGTTTGATGGAATTGACTTAACTCAATTGAGCTGGACTACACTCACGTTCTGCTCCTTCTAGTATAATATGAAATAATGTTATAAAAATGTCTATTAAAAGATTTGAAATGCTACGCTCCATTTCACAATATATACACATGTTACCAAGTCAAAAACTTTTTGTCCAAATCCTCGACGCGTGTACTATCTTTCGGTCAGAGTGTAGCATGGTGAACCGATTTCTGTCGGATGGCTCTTTATTTGCTTTATTTCATTTAAATCATCTCTCTCTCTCTCTCTTTGGGTACAAATAGGAAAAGTTTTCACCTTTGGAATTTTTTTCTTCAAAATCCAAAATATTTCAACACTTCTTAGAAATCCATAAAGATTTGTACTTTATCCTCCATTCCTATGAAGGTTTTATTGTTATTCAGAATAGATTTGGATTCCTTCTCGACTTTTCATTTCATTCTCAAGTGACTTTCGAGATCACTTGTATGTCCAGAGTTTCAAAAGAAACTGTCAACAGATTGGGATGAAGTTGAAAACTCTTCTTCGGAATGGTTTACGAACAATGAAAGTATGCCTTTGGATTAAAGGTTTTGCATTTTTGTTTTACCCTTTCATTGTATTTTGCTCACGGTTGGGGGTCTAGTGGTTTTCCCATTATCATGGAACTTTATCCCATTTGTGTAATGTTCATTTGCTTTACATTAATGAAAAATTTTAAAAACAACTTTTTTAAACTGTATAAAAAAAAAACCTTTTAATTAACTTAGTATGAAAGATTTAGAGAGGTAAAAATGAAAAAAGAAAGAAAGATGAATAATAAATATTTATATTGTGAAATAAAGGAATTAAATAGGTTTTTCTTTATCAAAGCTGGATGACTAATTTGATTTTATACGGAAAAGAAAAATAATTTAGTTCTCCTAATCGAGTAACGCGTAGGAAAGCATGACCCCAGAGGGGGCAGGGCGTTGTTATTCAGGCAATAAGTTGACTTTTCAACTGCTAAGACAAAATTATTTTTCGTTTTTTTGGTCGGAATTTGCTCCAACTCCAGCTGAGTCATCAAACACCACCTTTAAACTATAACTGTTCCCAAAAGGACATTTTAGGAAATCAATATCTGTAAGTCTTAATACAGTTTCATTGAGGCATTTCATCGAACAATTCCCCCGCATCATCGTGGCTAGTGGACAAGACATATAATCCTTATTAATTCTACTATAGAGCAGTAAGAGGTTTTACACTAATCAAAACATAATTAATTAATTATGACATTTGTTTTATTTTTTTTCATTCTGACTCTATATTGGTATTCTCATTCATTTATTGTAAAGAAAGAAAAGTATATTTATTAAAGAAAAAGAAAGAGAGTATTTTTGACATAACTTCACCATATTTAAAATTTCTTAATCTTTATAAAATGATGGCTAAAACACTTTATATTGGAGGATTGAGGTTGAATTTTTTAGATAAATTTAAAATCGATACAACCATCAATATAGCCATTAAAATTGTATCATTAAACTGAAACATGATCATTCAATATTTATTTGAATCCCTTCTAGCTACAGCTACATTATGTGCTACAACATTAGTTAATCTAGAGATGTGTTTTAATTTGTTTGAGCAAAGTTTTGCCTTCCTCCATAAATATTTGAACTTTCTTTGCTTTCTATTGCTGCATCATGGCTTGCTAAGGAGTTGATAACGTTCAAAGCATCTCCTTCAGACACAACTTTAGTAGCCTCCTATTCCAATGCTACGTGAATGGCTAAGAGGGTTCCCTTGCAGCCTGCCAAGTTCTTCACCGAACCCCTAAAATTTCTACTGCACTGGCAAGGAAAGTTGCATCAAAGTTGAACTTGACCTTTCGAAACAGTTCTATAGAATTCTTTAATCAAATTTGATAAAACAGTTCCGAAGAACAAATAAACAAAAAAAGAACCAAACAGATCATATGTTTCCTTTTTAAAAAAATTTTTTTTTTTATGTTCTGAATATTCTCATTCATTGTATTTTTTATTGCTTAACTTATATTATTATTTCATTTATATTAATCACCATCTTTTATCAAGATTTTTATCATTGTCATCTTATTTTTTAAGTTTATCGATCGTAGTTTTTTAAAAGTTTTTTTACGTCCATCCCTCTCCTCAAGAATTAACAATAACATCCCATCTATCCTCGTTGTGTATCAAACTTGAGACCTCTAAATTTCAAGTGTTACTGTTTACCACTAACCTAACAAGGCTTGACAATTTATGGTTAATATAATCAAACTCATGAAAATATATTTGACTAAGAATAATTAAAACAACGTGAATTTATTATAACTACGAAAGATTGTTAAATGTTTATAATTGAAATTAGTTTGTGTTATTTTCACATTATGTTGTTCTATTATTGAAAATGAGGCATAGTTTATTGATTTAGATATTTTATTTGTACAATTTATTGAAAAAGAAAAATACATAAATTCAACCAAATCAAATAAAATGCAAACGGAACTAAAGGTTTGAGGATTTGAAAGATTTGATTTGGGTTTCATCTTTTTTTTAAAAAAAAAATCGAAATAATTAGTTTGATCTGAAGAGTCTTTAAAATCGAATCAAGTCAAAGCGTGAACACCCGGGCCAAAGGAGGACAGGTTTGAACATGAAGATTAGGAGAACAAATAAGTTCATTAGTCGTTTCCATTCTTGATTTGTCTCGTGAAGAATCAGATCAATCTTATTTTAAGGTCCGGTATTGTTTGTAAGTTTAATACTTCCCCCTATCACTAAATATTCTAACTAACTTTTATCGTCACTAATTATAAGTCATTGTTATTAGTTAATAAATTAAGTATTTGAAGCTATTTTTTCTATCTTACCCTTATAATCATATACTCATGAAATAGTGTTCAAATTTTTGAAAAGATAATTAGAAGATATTTTAGAAAAATAAATATTTTAATTTTTACAAAATAATAATCGATAATTTATATTTAATGATGAAGGGAGTATAGTAACAATGAATCTGATAAATGGTTTAAGAGGTAAGCAGCTTTTTGCATTCCACCTAATGCTTAGGTGTGCAATTTGGTTAAAGATCCGTTTGGCCCACATTTCCTTGTCATGATTCAGTTTAAGTAAAATCTTAATCTACTTTTTCAAACAACAATTATTAATCACACCACCATTTTATTTTGAGTTCATGGTCCCAAGATTATGACACCCGGAGTAGGCTTCATTATAAAATAGTTTACATCAAAATTTATCTCTTCAAAATATTGAACTTTGTTCATTCGACCCCAAAAAGTTAGTCAAGCATGTGGTTTCCCAATCTTCCCTATACCTCTACCTCCAAAGATCAATAATAGTTTTCCAATTATTCTTATCGTATTTCAAACTTATCAAATGTGTCATCTTTCTTAATAACGAACAAGTGAATTATTAAGCAAATTCTTCTCACCCAAACTGGGTTTTTCAGAGATAAGAATGTAATATACGGGTTATGAGATCAATCGTCTTCTCAGAGATTGAGTCTTTCAGTTGCAAACTATAATCTTGGAGAGTGTTTAGTCTTAACTCAGATACCACTTTAAAACGAAAAAGAAAACGCTTCAAATTAAAAGTGCCAAAGTTTCTTTGAACAACAACTTAATTTGGTAGGTGCTAAGCTCAAAACTTCTTCAATTTTAAACAACTCTAATACTATTACTCTCCTTGTTCCTAATTATTGATCGTTTGTAGCCATTTTGTTAATATTAAAGTAAATTTTTCTCCTTTCAAAATGTCACCATATATGGAGAAAAACATTAAGAATAAAAGAGAAAAAAATATTTTATTGAAAAAAGAAAAAGTATGAATAATATTGAAAAATATGAATAAAAATAGCATTAAACTATCAACAACGATCTATGATACGTATTACTTGTAATTAGTTATTTGTAAATATAGTAAATTGCTTAATCAATAGCTGCTTGCCTTGTCGGAGTTCACTATTGAGTATCTTAATGCAAGAATCGTATTGACCAAATTATTTCCTCTTTCTTTCCAAAGGGACCAATAGAGGGAGTTGTACGTGTGAATTTTACAACCATCATCACAAGAGATGGCAAGAAAAGGATATATTCCAACCCATCTTCATTGAATATAATAATGCCAAAAAGATCGCTTATTATATAATGAGAATCCTCTATCAACGCATTGAAACTTTCACTTAATTTTCTATTTGGTTAGCATTATTTTCCGGATCTTCTTTTACTAATTATCAAATCAGTAAGTGACAAATTTTCTTGAGTAGAGGTTAAGCATTAATGGATTGTTTAGTTAGAGAGAGGATAAGGATTAGGTAATCGCTGCTCAAAAGAGAGATAAGATATTTGCTTAACAATTTTTTGCAATTTAATTTGCTTTCCAACCCATTTTAGAATTGAAAAGTCACCTTTTCTTGAACTAAAGGAGATTTTGCCTTTCCTCTATGTGGATTCCAACTTTATAATATCCAATGTTATATTCAAAACTTTTAAATTGTAACTTTTCTAGTGATTGATAGCTATATTTCCAATTTAAATACCAAAATATTATGGTGAGGAAGTGCTGTTTATTGGCTTTTGAATTCTATGTATCGAAAATAAAAAAAGGAGTTTTAAAATTTAAAATAGATATATTTAAAATTATTGTGATATTCTTCTCGAAAGGGAAAATTGAAACGATAATTTTTTTTACTATTGTTTTGGAAACTTGAACCAATTAATATGAAACTAATAAATGATGGAGATTCAAAGAGTAACTTGACAATAGATGAGGAATTGATGCAATCTAAGAAGATAATGAGGAATTTCAAGTTGTTTGGTATCAAATTCAAATACGAAGATTTACATTTCAAGTATGAAGACGGTAGAGATAAAAAGGAAGGCTTGACGGTGAATGGATCTTGGAAGTTACAAAATAAGTCCTACTTGGAAACACAGAACATCCTTCAACTAAGAAATCCTACACCTCTACTTATTGTCTATATAAACAAAGAACATCATCTCATAAGAGGCCGACATTTGACTTTTCTACACCTACTTTCGTTATTTATCCCATTTTAACATCATTGGTTAATATTACACGTTCAGATTAAAAAATCACATTTATAGTGGTAATGCTAGCTTTTGTTAAGCTTCTAATGCCAACCCTCTTTTTTTTAAAGAAAAACTAAACTAATCTTTAAAAAATTATTTTTATAAATTACGAAACTTTAAAAAGATAAATTAAACTTTAGAGGACTTGATCAAATTTTATTCTTTTTTTTTTTAAAAAAAAAATAGTTAATTTTGAATTAGAGCCTTAACAGGACACATAAAATGTTTTTTCATAGCACTACATGGTTTTTTCGTATATATATTATTCGTGAATAGGGATTCATCCAATTATAGGTGTGTAGGTGCCCACAAGGCATAGTCATCCAAGTTATGCACTAACAATTAAATGAGTCGATTCATTTTTGAGGAATTGTTGGTAAATTTTTTCATGTTTATTTTCGAGTTTGTTGTGAGTAAAAGTGAAATAATATGTAAATTTTTTCATGTTTATTTTCGAGTTTGTGAAAATTGAAGATTTGTTTTCCTTATTTTAATGTTTGAAGCTTGGAATTAATTTCCACTCGAGTAATTATAAGGATTTTTTTACCAATATAGTTCCACAAGTTTAGGTCACATTATAAAATGGTCCTATAAATTTTTTTTTTGCCCATACTGATCTCAGATGATTTAACGACCTGTTATGATGATCCACACCATCATTTTCTTGCCATTCACAAGGCGGAGACAGTCACATGACCGGCACATGGTGTGATTAAAAGGGAAAGACAGTCATTTCATGCCATACCTGCTCTAATCCAATGGCTTCCTTCACTAATTTTTTTTAAAAAGAAAAATCTTCCTTGAAAACCCTTACAAATACATAGACTCCATTTCCGCCAAAATTTCTTCAAAACTTCCCTTCACACATTCCACCTTTTCTTGTTGAAAGCCAAGTTTGAAGCTTCCAACCAAGCCGGTGTGAGTTGTTATTGCAGAAAAAGGAAAACAATGAAGACATCTTGGACTGATTTAAACCTTGGAAGAAGATTTCTTAGGTGTTAGAGGTATGGGGTAAATGAAAACAATTTTTTTTTGGGTCCAAATCTTTATTCTTTGTTTTGGGTTTTCTTTTCCATTCCATTCTTTCTCTAAAATTGTGTTCATTTGTCCCTTATTCCTGTTCGGCCTTTCTTTAGCTAATAAAAAAAAAAAAAAGATTCCAGAGTTGCTAATGAGCTTAAATTGCCAAATATAATATGACACTTGTTATATATAAAAGCATTGTATATATCTTTTCATGTATGATGAGCTTATTATAACTTCTATCGAAGAAGGTTCAATGAGACGACATTAATTGTAGAAGAAACAATTGTATCTTTTATTAGAGTTGTATTGGCTTATAGTATGAATAAAACAATTGTATCTTTTATTAGAGTTGTATTGGCTTATGTATGGGAAAAGTTTCAATCTATTCTTTCATTTAAATCCCTATTTTGTAAAAGAGCTCATGGGTTGTGCTATGTTAATTGTAGATCTCACGCGATTGTGGTTATTTCTCTTGGTATGATCCCCCCATGTGCCCTCGTTCATCCATGATTATACTTGGGCTGTTGAGGAAAGCTGAAGGTGTGAAATTGAACTTGAAGACTCCAAGAGGAATGAAAGATTCTACAAGCATTGCTTCTTTGCCACTTCGTTTATCCTACTTGTGGGTTTTTACATCTTTGGAGCAAAAGGATGTAATTTAGTGTAATGGTGCAGCCATCATTGGTTTGGGGTTGTAATGGTGTAGCAATGGCCTTGTAATGGTTTGGGGTTGTAATGGTGTAGCAACGACCTTGATTTGGGGTTTGGGATTGTCAATTTGAAGTATATGTTATTGTTGGTCACTCTAAGTTAATTTAGTTAGAATGACTTATTTTAATTTAGTTGTCATGTAGCACTTAAGAATGTATGGTCCTTGATTTAGTTTAAAATGACTTGGTGTAATATACGGTAGTTGTTAAAAAATGAAATGAATGTATGGTACTTGTCCTTTTAATTTGAATATCCTATTTCTACAGTTATGGTCTTGAATGAGGACAACATTACAAGTTCAATTTTAATAGAGCATTAGTACATACAATAGACACAATCCAGAACCAAGGTTTAGTAGAAAGCCTAAAACAAGGCCATGATGCACGAATTTCTTGACTAATCATCCCTGATTCAAAGCTAGAAAACTCTAAATACCATAATACTTAGTTATAAAAACATTGAATAAGCAAGGAATAGCACCATAAACCACAATAAACATTGAGATTCTAGAAGTTCAGCTAATACTAAGTTGAACATTTAGTAACCAATGAATCCAAATCCAGACTTTTTGATAAAGACTTATTATACTAATAGCCAGAAGTTCAGGATAGAGATGATATCAAGCATCTCTGTACTCCTCTATAAGTCTACATTGTAGTGCAATTTACATCAAATGAATTTCCCAACAAACGACCACATTTCTGATTTAACAAAAGATGACACTAGTTGCCTGCAAAACATGACACCATCCCATTTTTCATACCTAACCCACCCACCACCTTAAATGCCTAGAAAACAACAAAAAGAAAAAAGTCTTAAAATAGCAATGAATCAATTCAAAATGGAATTTTTGAATTTCTATTGAACCTTTCTCCTTGGACAAAGATTCTTGTAGTGTTCTTCTTATTTGCAAATGTTGCATCTTCCTTTCAATTTTTTACCGTTGGTTTCTTGCAAGTGGAATAAATGAAACAAGTCTTTATTCATTTATTAAATCAAAGTAAACAGAAATAGGGAAATGTTCAGAAACATACCCGAGAGCTTTGAGTTGGTATGACAACATACTTAACTCTTATGCAATAAATATTGAATACCATGCTAAACATTTTCATATTGTAAAACTGAATCATCCTTCTTACATGTCCTTTTGTTGTGGTCGGATTCTCCACACTTTCTATACTTACTGATATTATAAGGCCGTTAATTTTTAGCTTGTTTAGTTTGTGAAGCTTGCTACTCATTTGCAGCCTGTATAGCTTGTGAAGTCTGCTGCTCTCTAATCTAATTTTTGTTTGTTCATCACTAGTAACCAAAAGATTGGGACATTTTCTTATGTTGTGACCAGAAAGTAAACATTTGCTGCACTTATATTTTTCCAACCCAACCTTTGTTAAGGTAGACTTGCCTGTATTATCCCTTCTTGTCGCACCAGCTACCCTCTTCCTGTTTTTCTTAGGCCTTCCTAGGAGCTTCAATCTTTTTGAGGCTTTTAATCTTGGTTTCCCCATAGCATCCGAATTATTGGGCACACTTACAGGGAAAATCATTTGCTCATAAACCCTCATGAAGGCATCCCTTATGTAATAACTATCAACAAAATCTATTGTATTCTTCCCAATAAACAGTAGGGCAAAAATGGCATGAAAATAAGGGATTCCACTCTTTTCCCACTTTCTAAGTAAGCAGGGCCAAATCAACAGCAAATTGATCACCAACAGTCTTAAAGACTTGACAAATCGTTTCTCTGGCTAGTTGGGTTGAGAAGTCCCTAGATTTTTCCTTCATTCTTTTTACCGGCTCACTATCGTGGGACAAATCATTCCTTCACAATTGCAAATCAAATCCATTTTTTCTTTCATTCTCTCCATCAGAAAACCCCTAACCTTTTCTAGAAAACCTAAAATTTGCTTCCCTCTAACTTCAATCAATTGTCAATTGAAGCTCTCACAACCGGTTATTCAACAAAATGTCATACTTGACACTATACCTAAAGAAACATCTACATCAATGCTTAGGGGTGTCATTATCGATAAGCCACTTCTAAGCATCCTCATCTATCTCCTTTATTAATTCCATTTCAGCCTTAAAATTGTTTTCATAATTGACCTTTGCATAACTCCATAACTTAATTCTTATTGCCTCACGATTGAAGGATTTTTGGAAATTGGCATGCAAATGCCTCATACAAAATCTTTGCTTAATGTCTGGCATCACCTCAGCCACCGCCCGAATCAAGCTCTACAATGTAACAAGAAAATATTCAATCAAAGTTCTAAAATCCATTGTGATCAGTAGGCAAGCATATATAACAAGTTATATCACATTTACAAGGGTTTTTAGTGTTCTGAAAATAGAAACAATAGCATGTATAAGTTCAAATTTTTTTTGTGTAAGTACAAAAGGAAAAAGATTTATAGAAAATACCTTTTGCCTATCTGTTTTTATAGCCTAATTTTTAGTGTCATAAGTGTCGAAGTCCTATTGCATTAGATTCAAAATCCAGTGTGATGTTTCCGTGTTTTCACTCTCCATAATGGCATAGATCATACGATATACTTCGTTTTTTGCATCAAGGCCTACGGTAGATAAAAGAACTCCAAGATGGGGTTCTTTCAAGAAGCACCCATCCAACCCTACTATCTTCCTACAACCTGCCTTGAACTCCCTTCTTAATGCAGTCAAACAGACATGAAACCTTCTGAAGGTTGGCTCCCCAATGTCTTCTCCACATACATCAACATAAATGGTTGAACAAGGATTTGTTTTTCTAAGATCCTTTACATGGTCTTCAATCTAGTTATACTGCTCTTTATACTTTCCTTCAACCAATTCCCTAGCAGTTGCTTTTGCTTTGTACAACACGTTTCTTGATACATGTGCATTTAGCTCCCTATAAACCTTGTCCTGAATCTGCCCAACATCAAATGATTTAGATCCCGAACTCTTCTAGGTATCTAGGTAATTGTATGCAAAAAACTTATGTGATGCAAGCCTATGGTAAAATGTTCTAACACACTTATGTTGTGGTTGAATAGTTCTAACTTGATAGATGCCCTTATCAAGTGATGTAGTGAGCATACGCTGTCCAATCACAATTATCAGCCTTGCATACTGCTCGGATCCTCTTGTTATCATTTTTTACAAACTTGATTGGTCTACCACATTATCCCATGGTGTACAATTGTCTCCTTGAAGTCATTCTTGATGTCGAATTCTTGCCCACATTTGAATGACGTATCACTCAATTTCCTGTTTGACTTGTACCTCTCATACCTTGGCACACTTGACTAATTTATTTTGATTATCTTCATCGGTTTCCAATTATTTAGGTTCAAAGTCTTTAGAATCCATATCTTGGTCATTGCCACAATCTGCCTTACTTGCTATCGTAGCTGGATCCCATTCATCAAGATCACAGATGGGTTTGTTGTCGTGATATTTGATTTTACAAAAGAAGAAGCTTATAAAAGGTTTATTCAATAAATTTTATAAATAAAATGAAAAATTTATAATATGCTTCCTCCAAATCATGTAAACAACTGTTTTGGTAGTTAAAACAACTGTAAATAGAAGAGAAGGGAAAGATAGTAATCTCATTGAAATTAAATGCTGAATATGTCCAAATTTGAAACGAAAAAATAAAAATAAAAATTGATGTTATAGTTTCTTCCCTCCTCATACTTTTTCTGTTTCTCATACAACTCTAAATAATGAGATTGTTAGAAGAATTTTGAATAAAAATATTATGTTAATTCTAAAAAAGTCAATTTAATTCTGAATAAAGAGTGTTTATATATATATATTAGGAATACTTTTGTGTGCTACATAGCATACAAATTCGTGTGCTACTGACAGAAAAGCAGTGGCAATATTCTGCAATGTTGGTTTTTTTCAATTTGTATACCTCACAGTGTCTCGACTTTCTCTTTGCAGATTGAGAAAAATCGACATCATCGAAAATTGTCACTACTTTTCCTTCAATAGTACACGAATTCTGTGTTACGTAACACACAGAAGTATTTCTGTGTATATATATATATATATATATATATTTCACTTGCTTTATTGACTCTTTAAAAGGGGGGAAAATTCCTATAAAGCTTTTTTCTCCTTTTTTTTTCTTTTTCTTTTTCTTTTTCTCCTTTCCTTTTTCTTAAGTCGAAAACGTAGTTTCAAAACGATGGTGTACTGGAGTGTGGGTAATCTTACGTTCTTTTTAAGAACATTGTCTATGATTTAGACCTCTGAATTCAAGTCACTATAACAAAATGCATGTAATCCACTCTTCAATTCAAGAACTAAGGGAAAAATAATTAATTTATCACATCACAAAATGGAAGAGAAAAAGAAGAAAAAAAGAAAAACATACAATAAATATATGGCACCTTCAAAGAAGACTTTGTTTGGCTCTGCCCAGGGGGCGGAGAATGGACGAGAGCGACACAAGGGTTATCAAGAATAATTGCAATTTTGTTTTGCAATACCAAACAGGCCCTTAAAAATAAAATCACATCCAGTCCCCACAATTAGGAAGGCTTCAAGTGGTAGTAAATTTCTTTGGTGAAGGCTCTTTCATTCGTAATTTTCCCTTAATTTTCTTTCAGTTCTTTTACATATATTCATTCAGAATCCTTTCTTTCTAAGTTAATTAATCTGAAGTTAGTTCTATCATAGAATTGGTAGATACTACTTTGGGTAAATAAATCTCTTTTTATGAAAATTTAACAGAGAATTCAAAATCAGGAAAAACTATTGTTCAATGCCACGGTCTATATAGACAACTTGAACCCAAAAAGAAAAAGAAAAAAGAAAAAAGAAAAAAGAAAGAAAGATAATTAAGTGGCAGCATAGGAATTCTTGACTCACAGAATCTTGCTCAGATTTCTACAGAAACCATCGAGAAAAAGAATATTTATCACTCCAGCCGTTCGAAATTGAATGTCCTTAACTTTCACAAATTTTAAGAAAATTAGTTGACTTACTTAATTTTAAGGTTAACAATATCAAATTTCATAACAAAATTTTAACTAATTTAGAAAATGAGGCATTCATTTTTGTATAAGTCAAAATAAAAATGTAGACATTTAATTCCAGATGGAGGGAGTATTTAAAGTGAAACTCAATAGTAACTTAATTACATTCTGCCATATATTTATAATTAAACAAAAGCTACTTATTTTGCTCTAAAATCATTGTGAATGGACATTTAAATTCATATAAATGGACAATCTATTGTGAATCTACTTAAGGGGGGTTAAGATTTGTTCATACATTAATCGCAGACTTAAGTCCCAAAGTTCTAAAGAATATTTCAAAATAATAATAATAATATTCCAAGATGCCTAAAATGTTTCAAATTTATTCTTTAAGATGTGGTTATATTACATGGGATTCCTAAAACTATTGTTAGTGATAGTGATACCAAATTCTTGAGTTATTTTTGGAAAGTCCTTTGGGGATTTTTGGGTACTAAGTTGTTGTTTTCTACTGCTTGTCACTTCCAAACGGATGGTTAAACGGAGGTTGTGAATAGGATGTTAGGAACTTTATTGAGAGCCAAAATCAAGAAGAATTTTAAATTTTGGGAAGAATGTTTAGCTTTTATTAAATTTTTCAATAATAGATGTGTGCATTCTTCTACTCATTATTCACCCTTTGAATTAGTTTATGGTTATCAACCTTTAACACCTCTAGAATTGACACCTCCACCTTTGAATGAAGTTCATAGTCTAGATACCAAGAAGAAGGCAGAAATGGCAAAGCATTTACATGCAAAGGTTAGAGATAAAATTCAAAGACAAACTCAAAAATATGCAAAACAACACAACAAACGAAGAAGGGAGATGAAGTTTAATGTGGGTGATTGGGTATGGATTCATCTAAGGAAAGATAGGTCTCCTCATTCTAGGAGGACTAAGTTTGAGCCAAGAGGAGATGGACCATTTCAAATCATAGAGAAAATCAATGACAATGCTTAAAGAGTTGATCTTCAAGGTAAGTATTAAGTGAGTTCCACATTTAATGTTAGTGATCGTTCCTCTTTTGATGTAAATGAAGCAGATTCGAGGACGAATTCTCTTGAGCTAAGGGGAAATGATGGAGATCTGACTCCAAGGATACCTACCGGACCTATCACAAGGTCAAGAGCTACCAATTTGAGACAAACATTGATCACATTTGTACAAAGAAGAGAAAAGTTGATTGATTTTCAAACAATACTTGAAGGACTATCATTTGTTGATGAAGAACAACCAAGAAATTACTTTAACTTATTGGAGATTCAAGGACTTGAAGAAGGAATTTCAAGTGTTCAAGAAGGTCCTAAAGTCCTTCGGGAAGCAAGGAATGGAAGCATAAAAGAAGAGGAGGAAACAAGAAGTGTGGTGAAGAGAAGGGGCACAACCGGTTCACCCAACTGACACCGGCCATGTCCAGTACCAAGGGGAGGAAGAAGCTTGCAAAAGGAAGAGAAGCTTTGGGTCATCGTGACAAGGACCGACACCATGATCGATTTTTTCAGCTTTGGTCCCTAATGCAATCTTGACCCAATTTTGACAATTCCACCTGATTTTCTTGAGTTTTCTTTGTCTTTTAAGATATTTTAGAAAGTTATCAAGGTCTTTAAACATTATTAGGGCTTCTTATTGATGAGAGTATATATAGTTCTCTATTTGTAATTCAAAGACAACTATTATCTACAAACACTAATTTCACTTTGAGTGACTTTCTTCTTAGATCAAACATGATCTTCGAGTGGTTTTTCTTATGAAATCTTCTGGGGTTCTTGAGAGACTACAAAGGGGAAATTCAATTACTGGACTTAGGTGTTGAATTAGTCTCCCTAATCATTTAGGTTGGTTAGTCGTTAGGATTAACAAGTCAAACAATCTAAATCTAAGCTTGAACCATTAATGAATCTTGGAAATTTGGGACTTTGATTTCAGTGTTCATGAGTTTGGCCAAAATAATGAGAAACTTCAACTTATGATCGCATCAAATTATGAATTTCAAAATTCTTTTTAATAACAACATTTGTTATTTCTCAACTGAAATGCCCTTTATAATCAATCCCTTTGAAAAATACTAACATTCGATAACAATTGACCTTACTTTTATCATTATCATATGTTGTGAATTGGGACATACAGGTATTCTATTATGTGCACTCAAATGAAACGACGTCGTTCCACTTAAACAGATTAGTGAAATGATGTCATTTCATTTGAAGTGCACACAAGCGCACATAAACTTGATGCACATAATAGAATTTATGTTGGGACATATTAGTCAACTGTTGTAATAAATAATAATAAACAGTTATAATGTTTATTTCAATGAATAAACACTCATGAAACTGTTTGTATTTTATTTGTTTATAACTTAATTATTTTATAATTTACTTTAAATAATTACAAAATTCAAAAAGAAAAACATTTGATACACAAGATTTGTAGTTTTTTGACTTAATTACCTTTCAAAATCACATTTTCCCTAAGAAAATTTTGCTATTGGAAAACGAATGGCCTTCCTTTTTATTAATTGTGGTATATCGTGATTGAGAATTATCAGTATTGGAATTTAAAATATATTAAACAATTATAAATAATAATAAACTGTTATAACGTATATTTCCATTAATGCATAATTAAATGTTTAATGATTACTATTTATGAGTACTCAATTATAATTTTTTTATATTTTATTTATTTAATATTTTTATATTTAATATTTTATGAAAAATGTTTGAAATGCTGACATGTGGCATTTCAAGATTTTCTTATTATTATTATTATAGTTCTAGCATATTGAGAGGGAAACCTTTATAATATATATTAGAATAATAATAAACTAATCAGAAAATTAAATGATGGTTTAGATAGAACATCCTTGAAATGATTTTTTATATTTTTTTAGGAATACAAAGATAAGAAGTCAGAAAAAGAAAAAAAAAAAAATCCCAACTTTTATGATTGTGAAATAGTTAGAATTTGGAAAGCATGTCTCTATTTATACAGATCTTTTATACAAGATATGTGACTCTTCAAAGCAATTCTTAATGAATAAGTTATAAAAGCCAACTTTTTAAAATTTACAAGTTTTTATTGAATAGTTATCAATAGTGATAATATGTTACTTTTAACTGAATAACTTTTATGTATTTAATAACTTATGAAAGATTATATTTATAAATATAAATAATGAGCTCTATTTAAGAAATTAATAATTCTTTTAATAAAATATGAAGAATTATGTTAATCTAATATAGAACTTATTCATTGAATAGGAAAGATTATTTATTTAGGTTTTTCTTGTTCTCATTAATATCGAAAATATTGGTAACGATTTGAAATTGCGAGATTTCAAATTTCTTGAGAAATTATTGATTTTGAAGTCTTTGCTTTATATATATATATATATACACACACTATGAGGTAGCGGATACAAATCTTCAAACTTATAAGAATGGAAAATCGAGGTCCCAAAACCAAAAGTCTAAATTAATTAATACTAGAGTAAAGTCTTTTTAAAAAATCTCGTAATTTCAAACAGTCACCTATTTTTTCAATATTAATGAAGAAGAAAAAAAAAAAAACTCAAATCCAATGAACATAATTCTTCACATTTAATGAATATGACTTTTATATTATACAAATGTAATCTTTCATAATATTATCAACATTTCAATAAAGACATGTCGATTGAAAATGGTTATCTTTTTGTAATGTATGATTAATTAACTACTGCTTACAAGAGTTATGTATTTTATCTTAAAAGCAGCATACAATTCTATAAAAATAGTTGTCCAACCAATTCAAAATCACAATAACTCAAAACAATAAAACAAATATCTTTTAATATTTTTCCTCTAGAAAAGTTTAATTTTATTTATCTTATATTACTTAAACAAAATTTTAATTCTTTAAGTATCAATTGGAGATAGTTAGCATTTGTAACTTATGATTAATTACACATTACTTAGAAAGATTGTGTATTTTATCTAAAAAGTCACAGACAATTTTATAAATGGAGTAGTCCAACCACTTCCAAATCACAATAACTCAAAATAATAAAAAGAAATACCGTATAACTTTCTTTGATCTTTCTATATATATATTTTAAATATATATAGAAAGATATATATGGGAAAGTTTCTAGAGGTATGCCATCACCTCTCACCGGCCGGGCGACCGCGAAAGTCAGATAAAAAAAGTTTTAAATATATTTAGTTGATTTAATAATATATGAGAAAGTAAAAGAGGTTTTTTTTTTCTTTTCTAGAATCCTTTTAAATAAACTAATATTATTATTTAGTTGTATTATATATTAATTTCATACAACATATTCATTTTTAGTATTTTTTCTAACTGATCAGAAAATTTAAACTTTAAAATCCCAACAAAAAAAATTATTAAAAATAGAGTTAATATCATGTGGGTCGATGATTCGAGTATTAGATATTAAATTGATAAGAACAAATATCTAGCAACTAGAGAGAAAAATAATCTATTTGAACATAATTAAACTTTGTCCTATGAATGACACTTGTCAACCTCTTGAACTATAGGTATAGGCATTACTTTTATATATTAATATAGATAATTATCATCATTCATTCAAATAAGTTGGACTTTTACATGAATACCTTTTCTTATAATTAATCTGGTGAGGGGCCTCAAGAAATAAAACTCATATCCTTTAACTCTTGATTTTCTCGTCCTTTTTTTATACCATCTTATACATCATCAATTATAAATATATATACGTATGTTTTTCCAAATATATTTTATTAATAAAATGGTAAAAGGATATACTAAACCTTACGAATACTTTATTTAAATCGAGTAATATATTCCAAACCACATCCTTGGTCACTTGACTCATGACTTCACAATCATAGATTTTCTAGATCCCTAAAATATTTCTCTTCAATTAATTTGTACCCTAAAATTTTTTATTAACTCTTTTCATTCCTTAAAAAAATTTTTGAATAGCAATTATGATCCTAAATTTTATAGCATCGATTTGCGGTTTTGATCCCTTTTTATTTTATTTTTAATGAAATCAGTATAAATTCGACAAAGGGAACTTGTCTTTGTTCCTCTAACCCGATACGCTTTATTTTGTCCACCATTTCTTCTAAACCATTTAAAAAAAAACATTATAGTCACACAGCCTTATACTAAAGTCATTAACATAGAATATAAGAAATAGTACTTAAAAGAATCTAAGATAGACCAGAACCATCTCATCAAATAAGGAAACATATAAATAAGTATTGAAAAGTTGTGCAAATGGAACAAAATTATGGATTAAAAAAAGTTAATAGGAAAACTTTAAGTACCAAAATCATTTAAAATAAATATTTTTGAGGCTTAAAAAGTAATTAAAAGACCAATATTACCAAACATAAAATATTATTAATCAAAGATACTATTAATTATTTAGTAGTCACTGAGGTTTTCTATGGTCGGGTTGTAGTAAAATACAGCGATTACAATCGCTTTCTTTTTTAAAATATGTGATACTTTTAGCCATTTTTGGTTTTTAAAACTTTTTGAACTTATTTTGATAGAATTCATTATCATATCCTGCATATCAACCATCCAAATCGCATTCGGAGGTGTGGGAATTATTTGAAGAAGGTTTTTCATCCAATCATAAGATGAAAAGAAACGGATAATACAATAATCAATTAAACTACAAAGAGCATTTCTCACAAAAGAAAATAATCACAAAAAAGCAAGAGAACTAATTGTTAGAAAAAAGGTAAAAAGCTTCCAAGAAAAGTCCCCATTAAATCATAGTATCAATTACCAAATTTTTGAAAAAGAGCTATTATATACACAAGTATTAAAGTGGTGGCTACAAATTTCAAGTAACTGTTAAACAAAGTCTACTGCTACAAATTTTAAATAAATATTACATAAATATGGACGATACGGGTTCAATATTGATATCTGGTATGAGAAATGTTATAAATGATAGAGTACAAATACACTCATATATTATACAAAAAAAAAAAAAAAACTTATAACTATTAATAATGAAATCACATATATTTATTTTTATTGTAAGTTTTATTAGTAGTGTTTTACTAGTATTAAACCTACAAGATGCATAATTGGTGTGTATCATCCCAAATATAATTCAAAAAAAAAAGTATTAAATATTATATTATGTAATATTTATTTAAATTTAATATGAGAATAATGAAATAAATTATTAAAATTTTTATATTATAAAAATGCATGTAATTATAAATATATCAACTTAAATGTCCTTTAAGAAGCACAATCCTCTTAAAAAAAATACCGGCATTAGACAATCATTTACATTAACTTCTATTCATCAATATATATTGTGTGATTGAGAAAAATATTAGCCATTATCAATTAAGAGTGATGATTGCACCTACAGGTGTGAGTGAGTAGTTCAGAGGTGTAGCTTGCATATTGAAGGTCGTGGGTTCGACTCACTCATGTTGCATATTTTAACCTTTGGTGAGTTGCAAATTCTAACAAAATAGTCGAGATGCATTCTCATTTGACACCAACAATTTTAAGTGTATGTTACATTCCTAATGACATAAAGGGAAATTATTTAATCATTTTTTTATTTTAAAAAATAAATAAATTTAATCAAATACTTTTATGGTTTAGTTTATTCTTTTAGAGTATAATACATAAAATATATTTTTTTAAAAAAATTTATTGAAGATTTATTTTTTTCAAATAAAATCAAATATTAACCGTTAACTTATATTCTTTTATTATTATTATTAACAACATTTCAATGACACGTGCTTTACTGTTATTTGTAATTTTATCACATAAGGTTTTATATTTAAAATGTCACTTGTAATTTTTTTCCAAATAAGTGATGAATTAATTAAGTGCTAATAATTACCATTGATATTACTTCTATTTTCAAAACCTCCCCGTTAATTTATACAATTTATAAAAATTATTTCATTTTATTATTATTAATGAAAATAGGAACTTCTTGACATGATAGACATGTGGCATGTCAATGTTCCTATTATATATTGTTAGTATAGTTATAGATTAGGTTAAATGTTTAATGATGACTATTTATATCAATTCCATTATAAATATAATATTTTTATATTTTGGTTATTTAATATTTTATGAAAAATGTTTGAGATGCCAACACATGGTATTTCAAAGTCTTCTTATTATTATAGAACAAATGAGTTGTGATTTATCATTTTGATACAATTCCAGACCTTCTAGTACACTTTTGTGTGACACCGTCTAGTATATGAAAAACTTATGTGTGTCCTAATCGACCAAGTACCTCTAGGGAGTTTATATCTTTAGGGTTTAGTTAATATAATATATCTATAAAAATAATTAAAAGACATGTGTAATATTTTCATTAGCGCACTAGAGAGTCCCACACAAAAAGTGTATTAGAAGATGCGAAGTCTCTTGATACCCGTACCAAAGATTTTGAGTTATAAAGACAACCTAATAAACTACAAATCAAACTAGGATTACCCCATTTAAGGATTTTGTGTTACAAAGACAATCATGTAAGCAACAATAAATCAAAGTAGGATGATCCCTTCCAAGAATTTTGTGTTACAAAGTTAACCTAGCAAATACAAATACAAAATATATGAAGATGCTGTGGATTACCTAGATCCTCAGGGTTAGGAAGGACACAACTCGATCAATGATTTTCCAAAAAGATAAAAAAAAACCTATACATTTATAAATAATACTCCCTCCAACCGGAATTGAATGTTCATATTTCTATTTTGAGTTGTCTGGAAATGAATGTCTAATTTCCTAAATTAGTTAAAATTTTCTTAAGAAATTAATATTGTTAAGTGTAAAATTACATAAGTTAACAATTTTTTTTAAAAAATCTGTTCAAGTCAAAAGGAACATTTAATTTTGGACTTAGGGAGTCTTAATTTTATATATAAATATAAAATTAACTATTACAATTGTCCTCGATGTAACGTCATATTTTGAATGATTAATTTATTATCTACATTATTAGAAACATCTTCCTCTATATAAGTTATCTAATAATCATTCGTCCATGCATCTCTCGTACGATTACGTAGTCGATTCTTGATAAATTTCATTGCTTATATAGAAGAGTTTTGATTCAAAATTTAGAAAGTAGAATTCTTAAAGGAAGTTTCTTTTTTAAAAATATATTATTTTTAAAAGAAAGTATTTTATATATTTCCAAAACTTATGCTTAAGACCTTATATAATTTTTTTAGAATTGGTTAAAAAATATTAAACAAAATTTTGAATTTTTTAAAAATGGATCGAAAGATAAAAATTTAAAATTTTTAGGGTGGATCCATTTATATTAACTTAAAATTTTTAAGACAATATAAAATATATATACTACAATTTTTTATCTTTTATGATGGGGCTGTGCCACGGCGAAGATGAGTTTTAAAAATATTTTCCTTTTGGAATAAAATATTATAATGAAGCCTTATTAAATATTTCCTTGGATAATTTTTCATTCAAGAAATAACAGAAATGCTGCTGTGTGCTACGAAGCATAGAAATCCTATGTGTTCCTAATCAAAACGACATCGTTTTTTACAAAAAAAAAAAAAAAAAAAAAAACTCACACTTGACTCAAAACAATTTCATTTTGATCAAAGAATTTTTATGCTCAGTAGTACACGCTAACATTTCTAAAAGAGGTAAAATGTCAAAGCTCAACTTTGCTTTCAAATGACGGTATAAAATTGACCATTGGGTGGAAAATCCCAGGATGAGTGGAGACAATGGGCGGTCCTTCTGGGCAAATCAGGATCCGAAAAGTGTTCAAAAAGTTTTTGGACAAATATTAGATCCACAATCAATCAATTAATTTGGATGGTCTATGTTTTGAGTTTGCTTAAGTTACGGTTATACTGCACGGTTTCCCAGAAATAATAACTCCAGATTTAAACAACTAAAATCTTTCAAAAACAATTACATAAATAATTTTTTAAGTATTCAGTTATAAAATCATAAATTTTGAAAGATTTATAATTTTTGAGAAAAATGTTTTAGAAAAAGCAAATTCTAGAATCAACCAGAAAAGGAAGAATTTATACAAAAATATAAACTAATTTATTTAATCTAGTTTCTTATATATTAATTCATCAATCTTAAACTTTTCACTCATAGAACTTCCTCTTCGTTTGTCTATCCATTTCCTAAACTAAATTATTCATTGATCCAAATTTGCTATCGTCATAAAATAAAGTTAATTTAAAATCTCGTCTCATTTGAAATTTCAATGACGTGATGAAGAAGTTTTTATTAGAGAGTTTTGGGAGCAACTCTGTGACATGGTTATTAAGGCTGCCATTTGAAATGTCTTCCTTCTCTAGTGATCTATTTTCCTTTAATTAGTTTATATATATATATATGAAAGTATTTCCTGCCAACAATTCTGGAAGAACATGCCTTTTATTTATTTATTTATTTATTTTCTTTTGAGAGAGGGTCGTGGTGGAATAATTAATAACTCATATTATAATCCTTAGTTCCTTTCAAGGTCTTTGACTATTTAACAACTTTGACTTCATTAATTTTATATACATATATATGTTTATATTTATCAATACAATCTAATTTTTTTTTCTGAACAAGAATTAAAATATAAAATCTGTTCTTTTTCTTTGAAAGCCAACATTTTCTTAATTTCTAATTATTTTTTTTAATTTGCAATTTAGTCGCCACTGGATTTTCGAATATCTTTCTTTGGGGATAAGATATTTTGCTTACAATATACTTGTTAAAAAAGCTGTTAATCTCCAAATATAATCTTTTCAAATATACTGACTTTTCCAAAATATTTCATGTGAGTAAATTGTTTTTCATTGTTAGGTGAAAATCATTAAAAAAAAAAAAAATCGACATATCTCTTCTTATTATTTCGGCAATTGTTGTTAAGATCATATTGCATTTAGCCATTCAGGTGTTTCAGTGTTAATCAATTATGAAAATTTGAATTGTATTTTTACTTGTTTGCACATGGGTTATTATTTTTAAAAGTTTAGTGGGCTGCTGACTCAAGAAAAAAAAAAAAAAAAGAATTTAAGTGAGTATAAAATAAAAAGTGAATCTTGAAATGTTTGGAAAGAAATTATCCAAATGGCCTAGGGCTATAAATGGATCCAAATGGATCAGGAATACAAGTTCCCGAACTCGGACTCGACAATAGAAGAGGAGACCTGGACCCAGTCATTTACTCGACGGGTAAGAAAAAAATAGTATTGGATTACTATAAACTAGATTGGATATGGCTACTTTTCCTTCTGCAGCATCTTGACGTGAAGAGCTTGAAAGCGGTTGAAGAATCTATTTTCATTCTTATAAGAACTTTTTTACCCTCTATTGTAGGATGGATCTCCAAAGATATAAAAGATTTCCCTCCAAGCCATACATACGACTTTCATTGAGTTCGACTTTTCGCAAAATTCTATATGTATCTACGAGATCGAGTATAGAATTCTGCTTACTCACTTTAAATTAAGTATCCCTTTCCCTCCCTTTCCTTCTAGGATGGGAAATCCTACGCATTTGAACAAGGGTACAATTTTTAAAAATGTTAAGAAGTGGCTATAATATAGAGTAATTTTTTAATTTTTGAAAAATAAAAATGTCTTTGTACTGATTTGTATCATATAATTTTTAAAAAATTTGTAAAAATAATAAATCGGTTATAGTTTATAATACTTTCAAAATTACCCGACCCATTTTGAACTTTAACCAAACCATAATCTTAATTCATTGCTTTGTCACATTACGCCACACCGTCCAGAATAAATGCCATTATACTTCCAATCCCAACCAAATTGAAGCATATGAATGAGAATAAGGAATGGAAAGGAAAAGATAACAAGGAAATGGAGAAAATGGCGATAGGAAGTGAAGGATATTATATCTTCTAAGATACAGAAATAGATTCTAATAATAACTTGTGTAAGACATGCCCTAGATCAAATTGAAACACTGATAAGAAAGTATATCACAGTTATAAAGCCATATATTATAAGCACCTTTGCAATCCTGAGAATTAATGTCTGAGAAAATATGATAGAGGGAATATTGTTCTCTGTTTTATATTATTCTTTCTCTGTAAAAACATATATTAATAGTAGAGTCATATCCTCCTTTTTATAGTTGTCTGAAAGGAGTTGCCCGAAAACAAAAGTCATATCCCTTTCTTTTAATTAACTTCTCTTCAGCAGTTGTTTTTGCTAAGGGACATATCGCATCATTGGTGACCCATAATTCCAACATTTCCCATTTGCCCATGATGGGCTAAACAAGATTCTCTTTCTTTTGCAAAGTTCATATTGACTAATAATCCGTGTGACTAGCATCCATGAGAGTTCGTTGTTATACATCTGTTTGGAATATATAACAGCTCAAATTGGACATAATCATTTGGAATAGATTCATTATGCAGTCCCTTAGATCAACCAGTTATATTTTTTTTCTTTCTCTTGATCTCTAAACGTATAATTTATTATTGTATTCTCAATTATGATAAAACTCAAAATCATAATTGGTTGACTTGTGAATACAAACTCAGAATGTGACATCGTCATTGAATTGATCTTCCTCTTTCCTCAAACCTCTCCATTTCAATTCAATTTGCTTTTCTAGAAATGCTCCGTTAGACCGAATCGTTCGTGATCTTTGGTAACATTCTAAGATAGCAAACATTGAATAGAAATTGAGAATGAGTAAGAGTCATGAGGGTACTTAAATGAGGGATATTTATCCTCAAGAGTCTCACACGACAATAAAAAATTGAGATCAAAACTTTTGCTAACTCTTTTGGTCGTTTTTATGTATACTTAATATGAAATACGTATTACAGTATTCTCTCCTTTCCCATGGAGCATATGTCTTGACCTTCACTACTGTACAGATGATAGTTCATACATACACAATATCTAACTTGAGTTCACAAATCAACTCTCATTTTATAGAATCTATCAGAACTCATATCTGGCTTCAAAACAGATAAAATAAAATATGTGCATTATTTTACTTTTGGACATAGTAAACAGTAAGTCCTCATCTTAACATTTAGCTAAGACAACATCCATATTTTAAGTTTGAGCTCTCAATTATCACTTAGATAATAGGCTTAAAATTGTCTCCTCTCAAAGTAAATGGAGGCGATTACCCGTGTAAGTGGCCTAATCTTTCATACTTTCTCAAACATAATGCACTAAGCATTGAGATGCATAAATGTCAAAATGTCGACAAGGAACACTTTTACGAGTCGTCCGTCTTATCGGGGACTGAACTCTCCCACTCAGATTAATTGATGATGGCATTGTCTCGCCAAGTGGTTGCAATTGAGACTGGTTCGAAACTAATTCCCCACTTCTCACATTGCTCCCACTTGGAATAATGTCAACGGTCCCAACATTCTTATCCTTATCCAAGGTTCCAAATAGGGAACAATCTTCACCTATTTCACCCTTCTCAGGAAACTCATTCTCTAAGAATGTGACATCTCGTGATTCAAGTTCAGTTATACTCCCACTTTCTTGATCACCTATAAATACGTATCCTTTCGAGGAATACCTTATGAAGATACTCTTCTTACCTTCAAGTCCTAATTTCCCATATTTATGAGAAGATTCATGTGTATAAGAGGCACTACCCCAAGGTTTCAGAAAACTCAAATTATGTTTTCTACTTGTCTATAACTCATACGGAGTGGAAGCAACTGATTTAGACGGCACTCCCTTAAGTACATATGTAGTAATTAACAAAGCATCGCCCAAAAAAACGATAGGTAAGATTGGAACAAATCAGACGCACAAGCACAATTCATTAATGCCTATCATTTATGCATCTATTTTACATAAAACTAATTATGTTAATAAATAATTTCACGTCAGGTTTCAAATTCGAAAGTTCACTAAGTTTCCAATCATCATCTGAAATCCCCACTAGAAATTATCATGAATAAAATTTTTTTTAGTAAAATTGAGTTCTCTTAAAGATTACTAAAACCCTTCAAAACTCTCCACTATTCATTGCACTCATAAGGCATAATTAAATAGAATTATGCCATAAACAATAATAATTAAATGTATCACAAAGATACACATAAGATAATCCAACAAAAAATGGATACTACAACATGATTATT
>JAOXNR010015500.1:0-28732 GCA_028571225.1 Parsonsia alboflavescens
TCATTGGGTAGTGCTCCCGGACTATGTGTTAGCACATTTTGTATGTGTAGAACAGGACCATTTAGTGATTGTTCTCTGAAGGTACTATCAAAAAAGAGAGAACTAATATCACTGTTACTACTGCATGGACACGTCCCCATGACATGACTATGGGTTGGTGGTCAAGCGAAGCTAGTTCCCTATGCTTTGATATGCTATGGGTGAGATCTCGTTATGGAGATCAGTAGCCTTGTATGTTAGGTACTTGGAGTTAGTTAGTTAAGACAGACTCCTACAATAGGGTCTCTATGCCATTTCATTTACGAGATGGGTTAATCGCCCCTTGTGTGTTGTTCTTAGTTGCATCACTGAACCCGAGGCCTCGGTAGTACAATTGTTATTGTACTGAATATTCTTGTGATTCAATGGTGATAGAACTAGATACCTAAGGATGGTAGATGCTTCCCAGATACTTCTCTATGCATGTTAATTATTCAAGAATTGCACAATTACGGTCATTTTGGTTTGGATAAAACTGCTTGGCTAGTGCATCGGAGGTTTTGTTTGCCAGGACTTGATAGAGATGTCCAGACATATGTAAGGAGGTGCTTGTCCATTAAGAGGCGAAGGAGAAAGATACAAATCAAGGACTATACATTCCGTTGCCAATACCAGATGAGCCGTGGAAGGATGTCTCCATGGATTTTGTAGTAGGATTGCCATGGATAGCGAAAGGGCTGGATTCAATAATGGTGGTTGTTGATCGATTTACCAAAATAAGTTGCTTCCTTCTGTGCAAGCCAACGTTGACTAAGATGGCGGATCTACATTTTTCTAGGGTTGTTTGACTCTATGGGTTGCCATCGTCCATAGTTTCAAACAGGAACAACAAGTGTATGGGGCATTTTTGGTGAGAGTTGTGGAAGAAACTTGTTACAAAACTGAAATTCCGCTACCCAAATCATCCCCAAACTAACGGGCAAACTGAGGTTGTCAACCGAAGTCTTGGGAATTTTTTTACTTGAAAAGGTCCATGAATTCAGAAGTTGGAATCTTTGCTTACTGAATATTGAATTTGAATTTAATTCTTCTAGTGAATCAATCACAGGGTTCATGCCATTCCAAATGTTGTTTAGGTTTCTGCCGAGAGGTTCGCTTGGCCCTCTCCCTATCGACGAAACAGAGAAGAAGAGCAAGAAGGTGGATGAACGAGTGGTTGATTTACGAGATTTACATGCTATTGTGAAGGCTAGACATGAGCAGAGTTATGCCAAGGAGAATGTGAGAGCTTATTAGAGTCGACGCCAACAATCTTTGAAGTTGGTGATCTGGTATGGGTCTATCTGCCACAGGAAAGGTATCCGCGATGAGCTTACACCAAGCTCAAACCGAAGAGGATTGGACCTTGTCAGGTGTTAGAGAAATTTGGCGACAACACCTATACGGTTGAGTTGCCGAACAATATGTTTATCTTTGATATCTTTAATGTCCATCATCCAACCTTTTATGCAGGTGAGAATTCTAGCTTAAGGTTAAGCTTTTCATTGGACGGGGATTCCAGCTTGAGGATAAGCTTTTCAAAGGATGGGGAGAGTGCTGAGGACATTTTCCAAGATGTATAGGGCAGTTTGGACCACCAGATTACACCGACCAAGCCCACGCCAGGGAGGCCACGAAGGTCCAAGTGACTGCAAGGAAAATGGGCTTGATCCGGACTGATTTGGACATTCTACCTTGGTATGTGGGTCAGACCAATTGTCTTAGAATGGGTTGAAATTTGACTAGCCTACTGGAAATGGCACACATTTCTTTGCTATGACCTATGACGTTTTTCAGCCATCTGAGACCATCTTGATGGGTATTCGGGCACTTATTATGTTTATCAGATTTATTTATATTTTAGGTATATTTCTGTAATTTTGTTGTTTTTTTATTATTTTTGAATTGGTAGGATTCTTTTTATTCAACTCCGATTAGGATTCTTTTAATTAATTTCAATTAGGTTTAGGATAGATTTAGGTTATAAATATTTCGTTTTGTCTTTAGTTTTAAACAGAGCTTTGTTTTTCAACATTATTCCATTAATCGAATTGCTTCTCTTTTACTTTTAGTTTTGAATTGCAATTTAAGTTACACCAAAATCATGAGTGATCATGCAAAACATACAAATTTCTTTTCCTGTTACGTTGTTGTTAGATAATTGCGGACGATCCAAAAATCATCCTGCATCACTACCCTGTCAATGGTTTCAACTTCAGTATTCGCATCCATAGGCTCTTTCCCATTCTCAGGAGGACATTCATCAACTTGGCCGACATTAGCCAAGACTTCAGCTATGGCGACCTCTTCTTGTTAGGTCGCATCCAAAACCTCCCAACTCCCATGGGAGAGGGATGGTAGACTCCGGATGGTAAAATTGGGCATCATGGTTAGAGTCAGTTTTCATTTCCCCATTAAGCTCCCAGATCTTATCTATGACATCCACGTACAACCCCATCATTATAGGTTGTGGTAAAGATTCCTCATTATCTTGAAAAGCTAGGATCCCTTCGAGCTTGGTTACAGATAAGCTGCCATCCTCATCACATATGGCCTGGAAATCCCCCAGTTGAGCCTCGAGCTTCTGGATGTGGCGTTTTTGTTTATCTCCAAACTCAAGCGAGTGGTCACTTTTCTAGGTAGCCTTCTCTAGGACTGAGGCCACAACAAGATTCTTAGCTTTGGCCTCACCTATATTCTTTGGAACTCCTTCTAACGATTGCTCAAGACTGTATAACAGGCATTGGATTGCTAGGCAGAGACAACGAGCTTTTCATTCTCTTTTAAAAGACAAGCACTCTCTTCCTGGAGCTCGAAGATTAGGGTAGAGAAGTCTTGGTCTTTCTTCTCTCTCTCCATTGGTCTCCTCAATCGCTCAACCAAGAAGACATGGGTCTGGAAAAAAAAAAGAAAGAAAATGAGGAGAGTTAGTGTCCAAGAAGAATAGACACAAAAATGAATACGAAAATGCAAAAACTTAGAAAACCAACTATAGTATGGAGAGAGGTTGTTTACTAGTCCAACTCGTCAACTATGAGCTGCCGTAGATGTCTCAATCAACGAGAGGTGCACACTCCATCAGGAAGGACTAGGAGTGTGGCAACTGTTACAATGAGTCTAGAGACTCCATATCAAGGTCAGGGACCCACCATAGGGTCCCCTCATCGGTGTGACAGGCCAAGGATAGATTCCCCAACCTCTTCAAATTTTTAGCTGCTGTACTGCCATTAAACTCCAACCCCTACTCTGCTTAGAGGTCATAGGGGTTTTCCCCTTCCTTAAATAGCTTCAAGGATGCTCTTTCTCAGATTGTGCAAAATTAGAGGAAGGTGAAGATGAAGAAATAACAGTTTTTGAGGGCGTTTCAGTAGCCTAGCAAGTCAGCAGTCTCTACTCTCCTTTTCATGGCAATTCGAGTCCGACTTGCCACAGCTATCTTCTTGCTCCAAGTCTGTGGATTGGGGATCTTGAAGGAATACCCCCAAGAGGTTGGAGTAGTAGCTAGTCAGGCAGATGAAGCTCTGGCAGCCTTGCCAGGGCTACTAGTGAGAGCTTGGATGGCCAACGAGCCTCCTAGTTGACTTTGTTGAGATTAGGTGGAGGACTTCAGAAGCCATGAGGTTCTTATCTTTTCCAAAACAAAGAAAGAAAGATGAGATAGTATGCAGAAATGTTAAAGAAGACTTATTAAATGATGAAAAAAAGAAGAAACTTCTGGCTCGTGGGATGAAACTCCCTACTAGTGGGAAAAATCTCCCTTCTGATGGGAAGCTTCCCCATAGCTTTTCTAAAGGTTGGGAGGTCGCAATCTGCTTGATTTGCCAATCCAGCAAAACAGAGCAAGTCTACTAGTCAGACCTTCTAGATATATCTGACCTTTTTGACATCGGAATGAGCTAGGTCGGTCGAGAAGATCCTATCCCTCTCTTGCTCGCCGAACAGAGTAGGGAGGTCTTTGAAGAAGGTCTTATTCAAATTCTAGTCCGGGTACAACTTGGACTAGACTAGATTGTTTGGAAACTTAGCGAAGAAGAAAGAATCCTTTGAATTCCCGCTGGAGGATTGAATAGGACCTAGTAGTTTGTACGGTTTGTTAAACTGTAGGTATCTTACACCAGTCATATATGGTGCCATGGAGACACCGACTTTGAAAAAACACCTAACGAGGTCAAGAGAAACTAGAACTCTATAAAGGTAAAAGGTTACAAAGAACTTGGTAACTGTTTGCATAGCATTGGGAAGGAGCTGTGCCATTCGAAAATTCCTAAAATAGACTATATAAAAAAATAGAGGATGTAGGAAAAGAAGAAGGATGCCTTCTCTAAGGCTAGCTAACTGAAGGACTATGTGTCCAATGCGACCCCTATAGGGGCTCTCAAACTCCCGAGTGGAAATTATGTCCTGCATATTCAGACCCCGCTCCTTGCTAATTTGGAAAATTTCAGAGGAGCCTAAGGAAGAAGGAAGACAAAAGTCCTCTAATTCTGAAGGATGTTAAACTTTACACAAGACTCAGGGAGGCCTAACAATAATTGGAGGCAAATAAAATTCCTCGTTTTCTGGGTTGATAGGGAAATGGGCCTAGAAACCTCTCCGGAATGAAGAAAAGGGGTATTAGAAGAAGAGGATCTGGTCAAGGAAAATGACTAGGCAGAAGAATCAGAAGACACTCCTGTTCCATGAAAGAAGAATGGAATCTGAGAAGAGAGAAGAGAGAACTCACTCATTAATTATTGAGAGATTTAGAAAGGAGTTGTTATGAACCTTGAAATTCTAGCCGAACAGTGAAAAGAAGGGAGTTCGAGAAAGAAGCAGGTGATTTGCTGAAGGGAAATTCTATATACCAGAGAAGAGTTTATGTAGATCATAAAATCTTCAAAAGCTTCCTATTTATATGACAGAAGAAGTTCTTTGGGTTGCTGAAAAAGAGTTGGTACACTGGAACCAAGGAAACTGCTAAAATTGATAGGGCATGTCATCTCCAAAACAAGCCATTATAGAAAAAAGAAGTCACCCTTTAGAGGCCGTGACTTAAAGATGGTAATTTCTCGGCCTATGAGGGGCTAATGATTCAAGAAATAGGTACGACCCGGACATCCCACCCAACGTGGACTCACGCCCTGACCAGAATACCTAGAAGTTCGACCCACAAGTAAAGAAAAAAGGTGGGTAGCGACCTCCATCAACTGACCTTAAAATGAGCTTAGGAGAGGTCTCACTAGACTATGGCCTTCGACCCGATGAGCTCCAATCCATCTCATGCATCTTCCATGCCACGACTAAATGTTTGCAACTCCTAACATACTTAATGAACCTATAATCAAATGTCACGATTTTTTAGAAGAGCTAGTCGAGACCTTTGGCATCCACAAACAAGTCGTGATGTCAGTCTAAAGGTGTTACGGATCTTGTAGCTCGTGACCAAAGACGTGCACGGCAAAGTATCCCAATTCAGGGAAACTCCACGATTCCAAGAGCAATTGGAGGGATACAATACAATCTCATAATTATATAATTGCCTACTTTCAAGTAGTTGAATCCTTTATCCCGTTTTCTCAGAAATATGCCTTCTGAATATTTTACCCAGTCATCTTCTTCTAGCACCCCTGCTCTTCGCAGAAAATAGATTCCTAGAGCTCTTTCTTCCTCACAACCTGATAACAAAGTATTTTATTTGCCTTCTCTTATGGTTTGGGCTCTTTGTGTTAAAAGCAAAGTCTATCATCCATTTGAATCAGAGGTCTTTTCTCTTTCCTAATCCTTAGGTCCCTTGGAGATTTTCCAGATTAGAGGGGAAAGATGTTTCAATCGAGATGACATAGCCATGGCTAGGGAGTCCAAGCACCCCAATCGTCATCATGTTGGACACATAGTCCTTCACTTGACTAACCTCAGGGGAGGCATTCTCCTGCCCTACCTGCTCCCCTATTCTTTGATATAGTATATTTTTTGAATTTTCCCCTAGCTCAGCTTATTCTGAATGCTGTGAGAATTATTATCGAGTTCATAGCGACCACCCACCTTCATAGAGTCCCGATTTATTTGGGCCTTTTTAGGTGCTTCTTTAAGGTCCATATTTCTACAACCCCAAACAAGACTAGCTTGGCGTACCTTCAATTCAACAATACCCATAAGCTACTAGGGCCCTTCCAATCTTCGAGTAGGACATGAAAAGATTCTTTCCTTATTGCTAAACTTCCTTAAATCTAGTTTGGGCCAAGCCCTATCCGTACTGCAATCTTAATAAAATATTTTATAATGGCCTACCTACTATGTCCCGGGAGCAAGAGAGGGATAGAAGTTTTCTCCTCAACCTGGCCAATTCAGATGTTTCGAAGGTCGGGTTGACTCAGCCAGTTTGTCCTATTCCTTTCCTCCACTCTGTTGGGCTTCCGATATTTAGAAGGTTGAGTTGACTCTGCCAGCCAGGCTTGTTCCTTTCCTCTGCTCTACTGGATTAAGAAGTCCAGCTGATCATGACCTCCCTCCTCTTTGGAGAACTATGGGAATTCTTCCCACTAAAAGGAAATTTCTTCTTTTTTTAGCTTTCAATAAATTTCTTTTAACATTTCTACATGCTTACATCTCTTCCTTTCCTTGTTTTAACAGCCTTGAGAACTGCATGGTTGCTGAATTCCTTCTGTCTCTCATAGCAACAAAGACAGCAAGAAAGGTTGATGTTCTTCCGAGCTCCATTCAGTCGCAGTTACGATGCTGTTGGTGCTCTGGTTAAGATTTCGGTTGCTAGTGAGTCTTCTTTCAAGATTCCAATTCCTCAGTCCCAGAGTAAAAAGTTGACTATGGCGAGCTGTACTCAACTTGCCCCCAAACGGAATGCCAAAGCAGTATGTTTGCGGGTATTTGAGAGCCTCGCAAAGATTGTGATCTCTGACTCTCCCTACCTATAGGTCACGATCAGGGGAAGGAGCTCAACTCGACCTCTTCCAGGAAGGGGTAGGCACCGGTGACCTCCAACCAGGGGTTTGACTTTAGGGGTTGTGCTGCTGAAGAGGTCGCAGAGACCTATAAGAGGTTTCAGAATCTTTCCTTGGCCACGCATTCTAATTAGGGCACCTTGAGATAGGTCCCGTCCTTGTCATGGAGTTTTCGAATTCTTTGTTCTAATGGACACATTCCCAATCCTTTCTAAAGGACTGTGAGCTACTCGTAGACTGGAACATCTGTCGAAAGGACTGTGAGCTACTCATAGACTGGAACATCTGTCGATAGCTCACTGCTGACATGTTGGACCGATACGCCACCTCTCTCCACACAACCATAAGTTTTCTTAATTTCTTTGTTTTTGTAGTCTTTTTGTGTCAATCCTTCTGAGTTCTAACCTTCTATTTCTTCTTCTTTGTTTTTTTTTCTTTTCTAGAACCATCTATTCTTAGGTGAGTGATTAAGAAGACAAGTGGAGAGAGTCAAAAAGAGGCAGGAGTTCTCTACCCTAATCATGAGCTCCAAGATAAGAAGACTCGTCTTGCGAAAGAGAATGGAAAGCTCACTTCAGGCACTGAGCAAGCTTGAACCAATTACAACATTATCTAAACTCTTCTTTGGGAGAGTGGGAAGAATTTGTCAGCTATTTGTGCTCAGAACTTACATTTGTCCTCTGCCCTTGATATTGCTGTGAAGAGGGGTAAGGAATTGATTTTAGTGGATGACCAATAAAGAGAGGCTCTACTGAATGACTTTAATGCTATATGAGAGGAGGATGGCAACCTCTCTCTATCCAATCTTGAAGAGATGCTGTCCTTCCAAGCCTATGTGGAGTCCATTCTGATTCCTCAACCATTTGTTCTCTATGTCACTGTAATAAACAAACTAGGTGAGCTTAATAGGGATTTGTAGACTGACTCGGCTATCCACTGTATCATCCAGATGCAGCAACCCCTCTTCCTTGGTAGCATGAGGAACAACCTCCTAACTCTCTGGAGATGTCCTTGCAGCTAAGGCCTTGGCCAAGGTCAGTCATTCCGGCAAGCATCTTGGTGAGGAAGAGAAACGTAATTTGTACCAGTTTGTTGAAGCCCCGATTGCAGAGAGGATGATCCATGATGTTCCCCCCTTGTTGATGGCTGCTCCTCAAGGTGACATCATCCATAGTTATGGAGATTTAATTAAGTATTACTCTTTTTATCCCTAGCCTATTGATTTCAATGAGACACTCAGTCTCTCCCGAGCTATTAGTCTATCCTTGGGTAGACCTCCATTTGAGAACATTACTGATTGTCCTATAGGTCCCTCCGACATCATTGATCAGGAGATAGCCATCGATGACAAGGCCCTGCCAAGCTCTCTCTAAGTTCTGGGCTATGAAGAAGAATATTGAGCTGTAATTTAATAGGATTTTTCATTGACTATCTTCTTTTGCTCATTTTTTGAGCTTATGTTTCTTCTCTCTCTATTTTTTTTTTTTGTACTAATTATCTTAAGAGGTCTGTTTGTGACCTCTTCTTTTATATCAGACAATTTTCTTCGAATGTCTCTGTTTTTGCTCCGACACTTAAAAACTTGCATAGCAATCTTAACTGGTTTTGAAACTTTATGCAAATAAGGAGAATTAACATCTCAATAAGGTCAACAAACTTAACTTTTGTTTATGTCTTAAATTTGATATGTATTTGCAAAGATAAAAATCTGAATAGGTTGCTAGAGTTGTCTTGCCGTTCAACGAGCTTCTGTCAGATAAGTTATGATGAGCTTGTGGAGTCTATAAAGTCTTCAAAAGCCTAAAGGCGTAGAATTTCTTTAGATGGCAAATATTCCAAGGTCTTAGGAGTTGCCTTCCTTTGAGATCAGTTAGCTTATAGCTTCCTCTTTTGTGAACTTCTTGGATTATGTAAGGTCCATCCCAACTTTCTTGCAACTTTGTTAGTTGTCCTTGCTTTCCAATATCCGATCTCTTGAGGACCATTTCTCCAACTGTGAAGTGTTTTCTTTCACCTTCTTGTTGCATAAATTTGTGACTTGCTTTTTATACCTTCTGTCAGCTTCCATAACTTTACTTCTGACTTCTTTAAGAAGGTCAGGTCTTCCCATCTCGCGCAATTGTTTAAGACTAAATCATACTCAGTCAATCTTAAGGACCTCATGTCAACCTCTATTGGCATTACAGCTTCTGCACCCAAACATAGATGAATGGTTTTTCTCTAGTAGCTTTCCTAGGTGAGATTCTGAAGCCCTATAGGATGCTAGGAATTTCTTCTGGCCAGGAAGGTTTACAACCTTTCTTCTCGAGCTCAGTAAGCCTTTTCGTGAAGCCTTTTCGTGAGACCTTCCAGAATTGTTATATTTGTGATCTCAGCTAATCCGTTCACTTGAGGATGAGCCACAAAGGTCAACCTCTGTTCTATATTCAAGTTTTCATAAAGAGTCTTGAATTGATCACCTACAAACTACCTTCCATTGTCTGAGATGATGGCTCAGGGAACCCCAAACTAGCATGCAATATTTCTTCATAGAAAAGACTGTACCTTTGTCATGGAGATCATTACCATTGGTTCTGCTTCAATCTATCTGGTAAAGTATTCTACGACCACAATTAGGAATTGAACACCCCCCCCCCCCCCGCTCCTATTGGGAAAGTTCTTAATATGTCGATACCCCAGATGTCGAATGGAACCTACGTGTTGATGAATTGATACTTCATTGGAGGTACAATGACTTATTACCATGCAATTGACAGCATGTACACTTTTGTATGACCTTTTCGATATCTGTGATCATCGAAGGCTAATAATAACTCGTCCTCCGCATCGTCTTCGCCATAGTTTTTGCTCTTATATGTGATCCACATATTACACTATGTACTTCTTCAATGATGTATTCTCTCTCTCCCTTGCTCAGGCATTTGAGCAATGACCATATATATGACCTCTTGTACACCTTGTCAAGGCCTATTAGAATATAGCAAGGTGACCATTTTCATATTTGGTGAGCTTCCTTTGCAACTTGGGAAAGGTAGCCATTTTTAAGGAATTTGTAAATAGGATACCTCCAATCTGCCTAATCTTCTATAACCAAGTTTTCCTCTTGATTTATACTAGGAGAATATAGTTGTTCGACCAATAGCTTTGCTTTAGTTCCTACAAGCTCCTGGTAAACCATACATAGTACAATAGCCTCTGTATTTTGCTATCTAGGTATTTCCTTACTAAGGAAATGTTCATGTTTTTATGTTGTATCTCTTACTTGTTTGAGATATTTAATCATATTTTCTTACCTAGATTCTTATTCTCCAACGGCCTGGCTAGCTATAACTTGTGAATCGGTTTTGGCATCTAATTTCTGCACTTTTAGAGGTCTTATGAGTCTTAGACCTGCTAAGAGAGCTTCATATTCGAGGGTGGGAAGTTTTATTTCACGGAGTAAGGGATTCTCACTCCCTCAGGGTTGATCAGTATAATTCCGGCACCTAAATTTTCCTTTTCAGTGGATCCATCTTTGTACATGGTCCACATGTTAATTTCACAAGTGTATTTGAGCTCCAAAAAACCTTCTGTGCATTATTCCACGAAGTCTGAGAGAGCTTTAGCTTTAATATTTTTCCTGAGCTCAAAATCAATTTGTTATCCTGAGAGTTCAAGCTTCCACTTCATTGTCCTATTTGATAGCTCAAGTTTCACCAGAGCTTGCTTTAGTGGGAGATTGATCAATACTCTTATCGAGTAAGCTTCAAAATAGGGCTTAAGCTTCCATGAAGTAATAATAATCAAGTACAAGAATTTTTTTAGGTTTGAATATCTAATTCAAGACCTTGGAGCAAATGACATACATAATACACTGGAAATTGTAGACTTGACCTTTCTACTAGCAACATCGAGTTAACTGCCTTCTCCGTCACAGTTAAGTGCATCAAGATTTCCTCTCCTAACGTTGGGGAGACAAGCTATGAGGATTTTCCTAGAAATTCTATCAATCTTTTGAAAGCTATGTAACATTTCTTTGTCCACTGGAAATCTTTGGGTTTCTTTAGGGCATCATAAAACATTTTTCCTTTATCAACGATCTTGCTGATGAAGGGCGCCAAAGCTACAATCTTCCCTGCGAAACTCCGAACTTCCTTGGTACTCCTGAGAGATTCAATGTCTAGGAGTGCTTTTATTTTATCAGGGTTGGCATCAATGCCTCATTCTGATATCATGAAACCCAAGAATTTTCCTGTTGAAACCCCGAAGGTACATTTTTTAGGATTGAGCTTTATGTGAGCAGTTTTCAGCCTTTGGAAAGTCTCCCTTATATCTTCACTGAAGTCTTCCAGGGTTTTAGACTTAATCACAATGTTGTCCACATAAACCTCCATGTTTCTCCCAAGCTGCTCCTTAAAGACCTTATGCATGGCTTGTTGGAATTCTGCCCCTGCATTATTCAAAGTGAATGGCATTTTGGTATAATAATAAGTCCCGACCTCTATAATAAATGAGGTCATTTCCATGTCTTCCAGCAACATTGGAAGCTGATTATACCTCTTGTGGGCATCCAGGAAACATTACCATTGATAATCAGTTGTTGAGTCTACCATTTGATCTATGCTTAGAAGTGGGTATGATTCTTTCTGACAATATTTATTCAATGTGGTGAAATCCACAAACATCCTCCATGTCCCTTCCTTTCTTGGTACAACCATTGGATTGGCAAGCCATTCTGGGTACACTTCCTCTTTCAAAATTCTAGCATTGAGAAGAGCTTGGACTTCTCTAGCTATGACTTCATTTTGTTCTGGGGCAAAAGTTCTTTTCTTTTACTTAATTGGTTTGACTCCTGGTTTGAGCTAGACCTTGTGCTCTGCTATCCTTCTGTCAATTCTTTCGAGGTTGGTAGGTCACCGAACGAAGACTTTCAGGTATTCTTGAAAGGAGTCGACAAGGCCCCCTTTATTCTTGGAATTCAAAAGTTCACTTATTTTTTATCCCTTTCTCAAGAAATTTGGAGTTGAGAAAACCTTTTTCTCCCTTATTAGCATCTTGGATTCTAATTCATTATTTCCCTCAGGGAGGTTAATGAAATCCTCTTGCTCGGACATTGCCGAGGTCTCAGCATCCCCTTCAGCGATTTAGCATTTTGCGACTGTTTATCTATCTCCTTCTAGGATGATCCAGATTTCTTTGACCTGGATCCTTATGTAGTAGCTTAGCAAGGAGATCTCAACTTTCATGTTCATGACCCCTCTTCTTCCTAAAATTACATTGTAAGTTCCTTGTGCATCAACCTCCAGCCAATCCATGACCTTTGTGACCC
Organism: Parsonsia alboflavescens; assembly: GCA_028571225.1. Taxonomy (NCBI): domain Eukaryota; kingdom Viridiplantae; phylum Streptophyta; class Magnoliopsida; order Gentianales; family Apocynaceae; genus Parsonsia; species Parsonsia alboflavescens. The sequence goes on from JAOXNR010015500.1 coordinate 12,262, forward strand.
CTTTGCCATCCATAAAGACAACATTTGGCACCCGTAGGATCACTTATGTATAGGTCGTGCTGCCACTAAAGCTGATCAAAGCAGTGTCTGACTATATCAGCAAGCTTTTATCTATCCGCATCTAATCGAATGCCTTATTGTACAAGACATCACTACACTTTTGGTGTCAACCAGTATCTTACGTACCAGGAAATCCCCAATATGGAATGACATTGTTATAGGATCTAAGTCTTCTCATTGAGCTTGCTTTGGCCTCCTTTCAATGTCATTAATCTCTTCAACCAAAGGTCATTGGTGGTTTACTACTGTAGGAGGCGACTTTGTAGATCCTCTATTCCTATCTAGGAATTCTTACATGTGGCCCTTTTTCACCCGCTGCTCAATCTCTCGTTGTCAAAGTAATCCTTTATGAGATGACCATGATCCTTATGGTAGTGGCAGAACTTTGTCGTGTCTCTCTTAGCCAATTTTGAGAGGTCTTGGTGGTTTTATAAGATCCTTTTTTCCATGAATACCAATACTTCCACCAACGAGGTCTTTTGGGGAGTTGGCACTAGGTCAGGAATCGTCTTCCTTTTCTTATCTGAAGGTCCCCCATTCGAATGAGGATCCTTTCTATCTCGTTTTGATGACTGTGGGCTTTTTGATGTCTCCTTGGTCTTTTTTTCCTTATTCGACGCAAATACAAGTATCTGTTTCTTGATTGTCATTTCTTCGAATTTTATTAACATTTCAAGAAGTGTTTGTAGCTCTTTGAAGCTCTTCACTGGCTTTTCTGGTAGTCAATGGAGCTACATACCCCCCTTGCAGTCCTTGTTTAAAGGCAATGATGTAGATAACATCATTTTTCTACTCAATTCCCACTCTCTCATTGTTAAAACGACTGTAATAACTTCTTATGCTTTCAACAAATTTCTATTTGATATTAAACAAATCATAGATGTCTTTGTCACACCTTTTGCTGTTCTGATAGTTCTTTAGGAACAGCTCCTTCAATTGTCTCCAACTAAAGATACTTGCTTCTGGAATTCCCTTGAACTAGGACTGTGCTTTCTTGGTTAGCGTGGACTGAAAAGCTTGGCATTCGACATGATCAAGGTACTCAAACATTTCTATGTAGGAAACATATTCATCTATTTGTTGTAGAGGTTCCCCTATGTTGTCATGCTTTGCCTCAACTTGTGGTGCTTCGAATCCTGATGCCATTCGAGCAATCCTAATACTATCGACAAATGGTGATGGCTCCAATAGATCCACACTACTCCGTATCTCCTGGTTCCCATTCTTCTCCTGATTTGTTGGGAGAGTCACTCTCCTCAATGGATTTGGGGCTACCTCTCCAACGTCTCTACTTGTTCTTTTGATTAGGCTACATAGAGAAGGTATTTTCTAAGTTGGATTTCAGAATTTTCAAAGTTAGTTTTAGTCTTCCAACTTTGAGTTCCTCTCAAAGTTAGTTTGTTTAAAGTGTCTCTTGTATAATATTTACCTATCAATAATATCATGAGTGTTTTCCTTCCAATGGTGTTTTATCAATAATATCAAGAGTGTTTTCCTCCCAATATTGTTCTAAGCCTTTATTTCTCTCTCCCGAAATCTTTTGAATTCCTGAAGAGTTTATGAACCCCGTTAGTATTCCCCAATTATAGGTGATCTATAACAGCCATAGTAGTGAGCGCAAGTACTATCCTTAAATAGCGAGTTAGAGGAAAAGAGAGTACCCGCTTAGCCAAGGAAGGCATCTAGGGGAAGGAAGTACTCAGGATTAGCTGTGTCGAGGGTAGTGCTTGAACTTGTTGGTATCTATCACCTTACTCAATAACATCTACCATCCTTAGGTATCAGGTTCAATTACCATTGAATGACAATGAAAACTCACTAGAAGAATATTTAGTGCCCTTACAATTGTACTACTAAATCCTTGGGTTCAATGATCCAACTAAGAACAATACATAAGGGGGCGATCAACCCATCTCATAAATGAAATGTCATAGAAATCCTATTTCTTGAGTTTGTCTTAACTAACTATCTCCAAGTACCTAAAATACAAGGCTATTGATCTCCATAATAAGATCTCACCCATAGCATATCAAAGGATAGGGAACTCGCTTCGCCAAACATCCAACCTAGACTCATGTCATGGGGATGTGTCCACGCAGTAGCAACAGTGATGTTAGTTCTCTCTTCTTTGATAGTACCTTTAGAGAACAATCACTGAATGGTCCTGTTCTACACATACAAAATGTGCTACCACATAATCCGAAAGCACTACCCATTGACTAAAGGTAAGTCAAAATACTTAAAGGAGAATAATGTGTTATGACCTTTGTTCATTGGAACACCGAATCCCGTTAATCGGCCAAGAACTAATTCCTTATGATTTAAACTTCTGGTGATCCATAACTTACTATGCTGAACGTCCCAACTCATAGATCACTTATTTAAATGAATTTGGACCTTAGTGCATGTTGTGCTAATATTTATTTATATATAGACTCCCATTTCCACAAATCAGATTATCTCATCATTTCATACCTCATACAGTTATTTGAATGCTTTAAAGCACTCAACTGTTAAGAGTCTCTATAAAAAGAACCACTAGATAAATTGTTAAAAAAAACTAGGTGTCTCACACAAATAAGATTGTCGGGTAATTTCATTTCTCTTATAGCTATCTAAATGATCACAAGGACATTGAACTCTTAAGAGAATCCTTGAATAGCTTTACTACACTTATTTTGAGAGATACTAAGTGACTCTTTTGTGCATAGCCTTTTGATATATTTTGGACCACGAAGCACTATAAATATCAAGCCAATTATATCTCATATAGTTATCTGAATGTTATCAAAGATTCAACTATTCAGAAATAGTAAGAAAAGTTCTTCTAGAACTAATACAAAGAGATACATAGTATCTCTATCGTCTATTCATTCTTGCTTAATTAGAATCTTAAGTTACCTTTATCATCTATAACTATGGGTGATCATATATTAAGGATTTTTCAAAATTAATTCCGTGAAGAGCTACTAAACAAAAATCCCTCTATCATCACTTCCAATGCTACTACTATGATATTAACAAGTGGAACAAATATTTGTAATTTGCTTATTTCGGATAGGATAGAACGAATCCTTAAAGGAATTAATATCTATCCCTATCTTTTCGAAAACTTACAAATATAATGTGACTTACTAAAATCATTACATATAATCTCTAGTACTTGCAAAGTACCTAATTATATATATCCAATCAGTTATCTAAATAGCATCAACAAGAGTCTGACTATTATTAGTAAGCTGTAAAACATGATATGTGAATTTTGTAAAATTGCAAAGCAATTAGAACATGATTCACATAATACTTTTCCATTTTCCTATGTAATGAAACATAGAAGGATATATACAATCCAACCATTTGAATTATACATGTTTCACGTTTATACCAATTTGTCATGAATATGAAATATCTAATAAATTTAATACTCTTTTGTATATCTAATTCTCTCAAATCTAATATACAAAGTATTACTAATTTATCAAAAAATCATTTATGACAATTTCATATTGGCATATAGACTCTTTATCTTGATGACATTGCTCTATTTCAAGAATAGAATGTCATGCATAACAATCATTTATCTCCTATTCATCAAGAGTGCATCTATATTTATTAAATATCTATAAGAATTCTAAAGTCTCATATAAGAGTATGCTTGCTTGAAAAATTGATGCTAACTTTAGTCTATAGAAAAACTAAAATTTTGACAAGATTTATTCTTCTTTTTTTTGGTAATTATACTTTATCTATTTGTATCCATAGAAGAATACTAGATTCAATCAAGTCATAAGACTCAATATAGCATTGATTATCAAAAACATTATCTTCTAAATAGCATGTAGGATAACTCTTATTGTTTCTAGTAGTTTTCAATTTTGAATAATTCGATTTGCTACCAAATGTCATTGTCAAATTACTTATCGGAATTCTGGAAAACTCCCACTCCAATAAGGATCCTAAGAATTGTAGAGATTAAAATTGTTAATATAGATTCTAGGAAATAATTCCCATCTTTTAATTCTACTTCATTAGAACATTGAACTTTTATTCTTGTATGTACCTTTCAAGTATCTTACATTGATGTTTACAAACATCATATGTTCTTGAAGTAAATAAAAATAAAGTTCTCCCACTATCCTTAAACTTTTCTTCCCCTTGGACACTTTATAAAATTTTACAACTTAGTCTTTAGATCTCAATCTTGAATTATTACAAAAACTGGAACCTCTTTTATTTTGCGAAGTTTCATTAAGCCTAAGCTTAAGGTCACAACTCAAAGGATTTTCCTCAGTATTATTTCAAAATTGCCAAATACGAAAAAGGTAGAAATTTTATATCTTAAAGTGCGTCTCCAAAAGAAACGTATCAAGAAATGCATACAAAGAATTATATCCACAACCAATATCCTATATATATATATAAATATATATATATATATATCTATATGTTGTCCTTTTGACTATATCATATCCAATGTAATTCATGAATAGTCATAAGAACTATATCTTGTTAAGTTTATCTTTAGAAGAATGACAAATAAAATTAATGATTATTACTAATTACGATATAGATTCTTTGTTATATTGATTTCAAACATTTGATTAATGATGTTTTGGTCAATCCAAATCAAAATGTAGTCATAGCCTTTTCTTTCCAAAGCTAAAGGGATTAAAGGCCCATTTTGGATTGGACTTTGAACATAATTAAAATCATAACAGGAATCTTAATAATTGGCCATTAATTTTTAAGTATGAAAACAATGCTTGAAACTTGATTTACTTGATAATAATAAAACACGAACTATTATATGTACTATCAAAACATGATTTCTTTTTCATCATCACTGATATGAAATATTAGATAACGAAAAATAATAAACCTAAAATGTGAATTCTGTTATAGTTCTAAAAAAGTTTCTTAATATTGACTAAATCATAAAGCAAAGTAAGAATTCCCAAACAAGATCATTTCTATCTTTAAGAAGTTTTCTTATTATTTACTAAAGCTCCTTTGGTCTAAAATCCTGCAAGGGATTATAGATAGAAAATTAATGATTCTTGAATCAACTATCTATAAGGAATAGATTCAATCATTAATAAGAACTTCAAGTTGAGAAAATACCTTTAGATATGAATGTACTCTCAGGAAAGTCTTTCTGCCAGTGTCCAATTCGTCCACGAGAAAAACATTCCTAGGCTTGCAATCATTGTATATAAATTTTCAACGAGGATCGAGATGATTTCCATTGCCTAATTGTAGAAAATTTTTCTGCTTCTTTTGAGTCCTCTTTTGTTTATTCTTAAGCTCAACAGGAGAAATAGTTTCTAAAAGCTTTGGATCTTTTTCAAACTTTTCTACATTATTCATTTCCTTTGAGAATTCTTCCCGTGAAGGAAATCTACCATTAAGAGGTAATACCCTCCTAGCAGATTGTAAATTGAATTCAAGGAATATGATGTAAACGACTTAAGATTGAATATATATAAACTCTCCTTTTGTCTTGAACATCAAATCTTTAACTTCATTATAAATCTTCAAATAACTGAGAGCAAACTCTCGATAAGAAGATTCTTTAGTCAACTTGATACTTACTAAGGAGTTTGCAATTTTTGAATTATTCTCTTTTCTCAATTTATTTCTAAGAGATTTATCGATCATTGCAAAACTATCCTCATCTTTATAATTAGGATTCAATGATTCTGATATATGATTTAACATCTGGAATTTAATTCTTTGTTAATATCTTGAGTCCATGTTCTTTAGTAGAATTTATTCTTTTATAATATAAAAAATTGTAGATGTAGAAGTAATTGACATTGTTCCAAGTTTAGGAAATCAAGCAATTCTCTTTTCTAGTCCAAATGACTGGTTCCAGTTAACTACCTCTTGAAGAGAAAACTAACTATTGGACAAAAAGAGATCCTACCAAAACTATTCTGAAAGATAAAAATAAATAATATTTAAGAAACATGAAACATATAAAACACGAAATTTAATGTAATAAACACATTGTTCTTTTTATATCATTTTAGACCATAGTTGTTCCTCCCACAATAATCAATAATATGGTGGCTTAGCATATTGATCTGTGTAACAAATGCATAAAATATCTAATGACCACATTTGGCTCTTAAAAAAAACCCAATAAAGCTACTTAGGCAGGCTAATGTTTTTCTAAATTAAGTGTTTAACCATTGCTTACTAAAATCTTTTAGTTAATCAATCTAGTTAAGTTCTAACAATGGGTTAGCCACTCTCATGACAAACTATGGATAGTCTAATATTAATGCCTTCAATGATGGGTTGGCTGACACCAACACTTATCCTCAAAAATAGCTTTTAATTTGTCTGTTAATTTTTAGGTTCTTATGGATAATCATCCTATATGGAGTCATATGCAGGTGACTCGAAAAAGCCACAACCCATTAACACAAATAAGTAATGGAAGCTATGACTCCAATTTAATGTACCCTCTCCCACTAAATCTTTTGTTTGAGGAAATTAATAAAATATAATCTTGATTTTATTTCTTAAGAAAACATAACTTAATTATATATTATTGTTCAAAGTATTATTTTAAACAAATATAATTTCTAGAGTTACTTCAACCTTATAAAACCTTATATTCTATTAACAGTTTTAATAGTTTATATTTTAGGTTATGACTTTTTGAAATAATTGCCCATAATTTTATTTTATTAAGTCAAGGATAAAACCCTTCAATAAAATTATTTAGGCTATTTCTAATTACAAAATAACCATATTAACTATTTAAAAAATTTAATTATTGTTCTTATAATTATTTTTCTTGATTTCTTAGTTATTATAACTAAATCAAATAATTATTTCAAGAACATTCCTAATTTAGGTTTCCCATAAGAATAATCTATGTCACATAATACAATTAAAATAAAGCATAGAATTAAATTCATGTTTTTCTAATTTTAATCCTACTTGACAAATTAATCAAACAAATTGATTAAAAGTGATGATGTTTATTTTCCTAAGGGTGGCTTTTAATTTATTTTCATGCTTCTCAATATCACAAAAAATATTAAGCATAAAATAAATATATAAAGCATTGACCCAAAAAAATCTAATTAAAAACTCTAATTCAGTCAATAAAAAAACTTAAGGCCCAAAACTATTAATTTAAAAAAAATTGAAGTCTTCTTTTGTAAATAAGAGAAACCTTAATTGGTCTCGGCCTCCTTATGGCTCACCAAACAAACCCTAGCTGCCAAGGGACCAGCTGCCTGAATCAGATCGGCTACCAACTTCCATGACGACCTCCAGTCGATTCAACCATGCCCAGTTCTTGTATAACCTTCGAGTCGTAGCCTAGCTTGGCTTGGTCCCAGACTGTTGCACTACTGGGTTGCAGCCTGGCTTGGCCTTACTGCAAGCTATCAAGCCACTAAATTCTACTCACTGATCAACCTTCTACATTTGCTGGTTGACATTTGGTCTAGAAGCCTGATCTGCCTACACCGGCGATTAGATCTACGGGTTCTGCCCGCCGCTCGTCTTCTTTGTGCTCGAGTCTGCCTTTGCTAGAATGTCGGCAGCCTGATCTTGGTCATTGGCTCTTGCTAGCGGACGCATGGCACTTGCTAGAATGCCGCATGGCTGGTCGCGGCTTCTTCTATTTGAGGACATGGTCCATTCTACCGTAGCTTGAGTTGCTTGCACCACTGGTTGGGTCCTAGCATCTCCGGCAAGCTCCGATAGCATTGAAAGTTCTCCGCCAGTCACCAAACTCCAAAACCAGAAAACGTTAAGTAATTATTACCATCTCCTAAACCTCTTAATCATGGGGTAAGGGAAATGAATCCCGAATCTACGAAGAAACAAGATCTGGAGTCCCAGGATTTTAAAAAAATTTCTCACATAAGAGGATGAGAATAATACCTTTTAAAAGTTTGTAGAGATTTTGTCCAGTGGAATGGATCTAAAAGTGTTGATCTACTATGCAGAAGGTCTTCTAATCTATTCCTGATATGTCCGAGTGAACAGAAAGGAAATAGAAGATCGGACTGTGAGTGAAGTGGAAGAAAAACTAACTCACTATAATTTTTCTCTGTTCTAATTTTTTCTTGCGCTTAGGAATTATCTATCCTATTCTAGTTATTACACGACTTATAAATAGTAATTTAAAATAATTAAATTACAAATATGGGCTTTCTATGGCAAAGATCCCAATAGCCCAACAATCCTTTTATTTAATTAAAAGTTTAATAATTATTCATTGGATCATGGACCTAACATAATTATTTTGATCCTTTAATTAAAACTCAATATTTATTTTTATTCTAAGGCCATCAAATAATTAATATCATGGACCTAAGTCCAAATTAATTATAAGACTAAAAAAAATAAATATCCACTTCATTTTTTTATTTAAGTCCAATAATAATTAATCTGGTGGATTAAAGTCGAAATCAATTATAAGATAAAATAAAATAACTAGTAACTCCATTATTTTATTCAAACCTAACAATAATTAATCTTATGGACTCAAGTCCAAATTAATTATAAGACTAAATAAAATTACTAATTAATTTTATTCAAGTCCAAATATTTAATTTCTAGGATTAATTAAATCCTCAATTAATTATTAATGCTATTGAGAATAAAACTAATACCTTCTCCAATCTCCTATTTAAAAATGCCATAAAATCATTGATGCTCAATAGGGCTAGGTTAGGGACCTTAAGGCACAATGTTTATGGCTCTATAAAATGACCAAAATACCCTTACTACATAGTAGTAATTAACTTAGTCCTTCAAAGCACCTTCTATTATCACCATAAGAAGATGATGTACTTCATAATACATTGTTATAGAAATAGAAGGCTTATTGAGATAAATCTTCGCCCTTAGTTTTTGACCTATAGGTGTAATAACATATTTGCCATTCTATGTAAAACCCACAATTGAGCTTAGGTCTTGCCTACTATCACCTTACTCAATAGCATCTATTACCATTGAATCACAATGAATACTCATTAGAACAATGTTCAATACAATAATAATTGTTCTTTTGAGACCTTTGTTTTAGTGATCCAACTAAGAACAACACACAGGGAGGGGATTAACCCATCTCATGAATGAAATGGCATAGAGATTTTATTGCATGAATCTGTCTTAACTAACTAATTCCAAGTACCTAACATACAAGGCTATTGATCTCCAAAATGAGATCTCACACATAGCATATCAAAGCATAGTGAACTCACTTCGCCAAATCTCCAAAACATACTCATGTCATATGGACGTGTCCAGGCAGTAGCAATAGTGATATTAGTTCTCTCTTCTTTGATAGTACCTTTACTGAACAATCATTGAATGGTCTTGTTTTACATATACAAAATGTGCTAACTTATAGTCCAGGAGCACTACCTAAGGACTAAAGGTAAGTCACCCTACTCGAAGGAGACTAATGTGTTATGTTCTTTGTTCGATGGAATGCCCATTTCCATTAATCGGCCAAGAACTAATTCCTTATGATTTAAACTTTCGATTATCTGTACCTTACTATGCTGAACATGTCAATACACAAATCACCAATTTAAATCAATTTGGACCTGATTGCATGTTGTGCTAATATGTATTTATTTATAAAGATTATACAATTTTACCCATTATCACAGAAAATGATAGTCCTTTTGGGTATAAATCCCAATACTATTTCCCTATTGTCCAGGAAGAAGGGGAGGCGGACAAGCTTGAGACCTCTATTGGCGGATCCGAGGATGTTATCCCAAGCATCTCAACTCTCTCTAGTCTTTGTTGGGAAGTTGCCCGAGTAATATGGGTAACAACCTGTTTTTCACCACTCGGGGGAACAAAAATTTCAGTTGCAAGGCTGGAGTAGATGCAATAGAGGAAGAAGAACCAGCAACGACCTCAGATCCTGCTACGGTGCCCTCAACTTTGCCAATGTGGAGCTAGGGTAGGACCAGACTTCTAGAGATAGTTAGTGTCCCACATCACTGCCAAAATGAAACGTGGAAATATTTAGCATAAAAGTTACAAAAACGGCAACCAAAATCTTTAAAGCTCCCTATTGGAAATAGTTATCCCCAAGCTCATCCTGCCCTAAGGGAGGTTGCGTATAATCGTCTTCCTAGTCCAGCAACATTAAGAAAACACTCATACCAGACTGGGGAGGAGAATGCAACCTTGGCCCTATCAGAGTTAGCCAATCCTAGCAAGAAATCCCTATGTCCGACCTGATTACTGGTCAGATCAGGGAGCTCGTTGAAGAAGGAACAATTTAGATATCTCTAGACCAAATTATTTGAAAGGTGGGCAAAAAAGAAGTGTGATTTCCACTCCCCTACTAAAGATAGGAAGGGACCCACTAATTTATATCGGTGGTCATATCGGAGGTACCCTTTAGAGGATTTGTAGGTTATGGTGACTTTTAACTTGTACAAACACCTGAAGAGCGCTAGAGAAACAGAAACTCTATGAAGGTGACAAAAGCAACTACAACCCCGAAAGGAGTTTGGACTGAACTGAGCTAAAGGAACGTTCTAGAAGAAAATAATATCAGAAAACTAAGAATGAAAAAAAGGGAAAAGGATGCCTTTCCTTAGGCTGGATAGGTAGAGGGCTATGGGCCCTTCATGTTCGCTGTAAGGACGCTCATCCTGAACAGTGGCAACAATGTTGCACCTTTCCAGGTTCATTTCCCTACCAATCTCAAAGACATTAAAAGGGTTGAAGGAAGAAGAAATGAAACTAGCCTTTACGTCAAATATATCATAAGCTAGAATCTGTACAAGAGGAGCCTGAATGAAGACTATTGGAGAATAAAAGACCCCATTCACCATATCAGTTATAGAGGGAGATACGGCATCAGAAGTAAAAGACATCTCTATGAAATTGCTTGCACCAAAGAGAAAGAGGGTTCAAAGTAAAAACAGGAAGAAATTACTGCAAAAGCATGGAGAAGTTTGAAGAAAACTCTCAAACCTCTGAAAAGCTTCTTATTTAAATGAGATAAGGAACTTGTTGGGTTGCTGGGTAGAAACCAATGTGCCTAGAGATGGTTCATTTCTTTGAGTAGCACAGTCTTCCAATACAAGAAATGCTCTAGTTCCTTTTGAAAAACTAAAGCTGAGCGATTTCCCAGAATTAAGCGAGGCAACATTCCAAAGCTAGAAATTTTTCAATTCTCAATAAAATTGAAGCAAGAAGACCTTCCACATTCAAATTAGACAACCAGCTGTCCAAAACTAAAAGAACATCTCTCCTTCCAAAAAGCAACACAACATTCCCAGAGTCCCGACCTAAAGATGGTGGTTCTTAATACCTAAAGGTCAAACTCGAGAGTAGTTACAAGGAAACGGCGTAACCTTTCAAGGGCCCCAACCTACAGATGGCAATTCATAAAGCCTGAAGGTCAGGCCCCCGAATTTGAGATGTTAATTTCCAATACCTGAAAGTCAGACTTGCAACTCGGAGATGCTAATTCTTAATAACTGATAGTTAGACCTGCAAGTCTCGAGGAACAGGTGGGCAGGGACCTCCTACTCGTGATCTCCTAGCTTACGGACCTACAACATGAGCACAAAAAAGGTCTCACTAGACCATGACCTACGACCAAGTAAGCCCCAATCCTATTCATATACCTACCATGTCGTGACAAAGTATGCGCAACTCAGCATGAGGTAGAAAAATTATTTGCCCGCTTGCATCTCTCTACTGGAGAAGAGGAATGGAAAGGTATCTCAAAGCTAGTCATTACAATTTATCGGCATACACATCAGCAGCAACGACTTTAAGATGATAATTTAGGCATTGCAACCTCTGAGATCGCTGGGCCTAAAGGGGGGTAATGATGGGATAAATGGGCATGCCCTAGATAGTCAACATCAATGGCCAAGACCTGGAGATAAGTCAACCAAAGTGGGCCCAAGGCCCTCACCTTCAATAATTGAAAGTCAGGCTCACGAAGTCAACAAGGATAGGTGGGCAGCAACCAGCTACCACTGACCTCCTAAACGAGCTCGAGAGAGGTACCACCAGACCTCGAAATATGATCTGGTAACTCCCAACTCGTCTCATACCAACTGTGCACAACTCCTAGCAACCCCCATGAGCCTTCGACCACTCTGCTCGATCTCCTAGAAGAGACAACTAAGACTCTCGACGTCCATAGGCAGGTCGTGAAGTTGGTCTAGAGGTAAGTTAGCGAGCTCGTAGCTCAGGACAAAAAAGTGAATGGCAAGATATCCCAACCAAGGGAAATTTCGCGATCCCAGGAGCTATTGGCAGGAACTATTCTAATTGCCTATCGGGGAGATAATTGATCTCTTTTAGATAATCAAATCATAAACAGTCGACAAGGGAGGACAATCTCTCTGAGAATTAATTACACTCGATTACTCTTGGAATAATTAATTAGGCATCGCAGCTCTTCCTCGGACGTAGCCCACCTCCGGTGACTACTTCTCGTTTCTTCTCAGGTTGCAGTCACTGAAGTCATCAAGATTTTGGGGTGACCCGGTGTTTACTTTTGAACCTCATCAAATATATTATATATTATTTTAAATTTTTATATTTGTTGATATCTTTATAACTTTTAATATTAAAACATTATTCTTAATATTTGTAAATATTAAATACTCCCTCCGTCTGAAAAGGATTGTCTCATATTTCATTTTGGATTGGAAGGAATTGAATGTTATATTTCCTAAGCTAGTAAAAATTTTATTAAGAAATTTGTTAATGTAGTGTATTAATGAACTAAGTCAAAACTTTTTTTATTAAAATGTGTACAAGTTAAACTGGGACATTTAACTCCAGGCAGAGGGAGTATTTGGCAGGATTTGGGGGGAAAGTTTCTTATTGAGGGGAGGTTCTTCCAAGAGAGAGATCAAAATGAGATAAAACCATTGTCTGAAAGAGAAACAAGGATACAAAAAAAAAAAAAAAACATTTTCCCGTCCTTAAAGTCATTTGTACTACATTTGGTGTTCATTTTCCCTCTCCATAAGCTCAGAAAGTTAGAAATGAGTGATCTAAATTAAGGCATGATTGGCATAAATTTTTGCAATAGTACAAATCTCCCATGTGGTCTAAAGGGGAAAATAATAATTTTGTTTCATTTCATTTTGTTTCTAAAGGACACACATAACCCTATCTTCTCATTTTATTTACTAAACCAACTCCTTTTCTTACCCAGATTGATGTTTGCAGAGAGATGCCTTTACCTCTCCTCTCCTCACACCATGCAATCTTGTAGGGACGAAACCCATTTTCAAGAAATGGGTCAGTTCTTCTGGCCGTGAAAAATCAACTCTTCTTGATTGATTAGTAGGATATTGACATTTTTCCTAATTAATAGATTTCTCTACTAATTCTATATAAGGAGGCTAGACTGAAACATGGCTAGACTAGAGAAATTCTTGTAAGCTGAAGAAAACAAGCCTTGCAAATTGGTACCTCAGTTGAGAAGCTGTGAACTACTCCTCTCAACTTCAGCTTCCTAATTCCATGTCAAAATCTGAGAAGAGGGAAAGAGCGTGAAAGGACTAAGTGGTGGAAAAAGCTTTGGACTAAAGATTATGAGGTAATTTAAAGGAAAACAAGCTTTGGGGCTAAGTTAGGGAATTTGATTTTCAAGTCCTTCGGTACATGTCACAATAACATTAAGGGAATTAGGGTCTCCAAATGCTATCTCTACTATAATCCCAAGACTAAGCTAGTAAGAATATGTCAAGGAATAAAGATGATATTTGAATATTTGTTTGTTTGGCAAGATTTCAAAATTTTCTTGGTACTTAATGCAGATATGCTAATAGAACTAACTTCATGTGACTCTATGCTAAGCAAATGATGGCCTTTTCTTTTACCTTTACTTTTGTTTCTCAATTTTATGGCTATACAATGATAAATCCAGTGATGTTTTTCATACTTTAGGACTTTTTATGTTTCATTATCCAATCGCCATTTGACTTTTCAAGATAGGGAAAAAATGGAAGTTGGATTCATATCTTGTGTTACTTGTTTAACATTGAAACTTGAGATCTCTTTATTGAAAAGGCAAAAGAATAAGTTTACAAGGTTTTTGTGGATAGAATTTGAGAAATCTTGAAATGGACAAAAGCAAATGAATGCAATATTGGGGATATCTATTATTTCCTAATTCCTTTTTTCATTATGCTTTTTGAAAGTTCTAAATTTTATTAAAGCCAAGAATTAATTTGATACTGGGAATTCATTGATAAGAATTCAGGGGTTTGGTCTCAGACGAGCTCTCAAGGATATTGGGAGCTATTTTTTGTGCCAACTTTGCTTTTATTTTTTTGATTTTGAGTGTTCTTAATGTTTCTATCTTGTGACCCTTCTCTGCCATTTCACAGTCACAATTTCCTGTGACTCTTCTATCTCTTTACTCTTTTATGCACAGATTGTCATGGGTTTTGTAGTTGTGGTGTCAATTCTAGGCCTTTTAGCTCTAGTGTGATGACTCCTACTAGTGTGTTAGCACACTTCATTTAGATTTCTCCTCCCATTGCTTTGGACCTGAAAGTGGTCTCATTGTTATTTTATGGTGGCAATGCAGAAATTACATGGTTTGTAGGAATAGGACCACTGGTGCTTCTTTGATTTAATTATGAAGAAAGGGGAGAAGGATTCATGGAAGTATTGTGAATAGAATCTTTTTCAAATTAAGATTCTTGTTTACTTATCGTATGTTGTATTCCTCTTCTATTTACATGCTAATATTCTCAATCGTAACATTCCATTTACATTAATGTGAATAGAATTTCTATTTTTCAGCACTAGTTGTTTTAGTTACTATCGAATAATAACAATGTGTTTCCTATATTGTTAACTTAATAAATAAACTTACTATGAATTTTAGGTTTATATGTGAGGGTTCATTAGTAGACTTCCTCTCTTGTGAAAAGGTACAAGTTATTAATGTTGATTGAGTCCCCGCAACTAGAAAATAGAATACTAAAACCCAAGAAAGCGTAATTAGTTACTTAATCTTTTAGTTTTCAATTTATTAAATATTTATTTCAGTCTATATAATAAATTTGGAAAGATAAGTTTTTTCTTTCTACATGATATTGAAAATTTCTAACAAGCATGAAACTGCAGATTGAGTATTTTGGGAGTACTAGCAAGATTCAAGGTTGGATTCGAAGCTTAGTGTAGAAGCAGAGGGTTAATTTTGGTATCTTTAATTTTCTCTACATTATTACTAAGTTTCATCTTGATAGGGAATTTTTGTTTGAGTGGATATGAACTTGCCACTGTGAACTAAATGATTAAATTGAAGAAGTTCTAAATTTGTATCATTAATTTGTACCCTTATTTCCTGTTTGCTTTATGACATGCTTTTCGTGTTCTGCCTGGTGATTCCTCAACTCTGTCATATATTTGATACACTAATATTAAAGAAATAAACTTTCATCTCTTCTTCTCCGTAGTAATCAATATTTTCTCTATTCACCCAATATGGCTTATCTAACTTCATTTCTTGTTTTCCATGTCCTTATTTTTGTCATACTCAATAACCCTTGTAACTTTTGCATATGGAATTGGACTCTAATTTTGTGGTTAGCGAGTCATCAGTTTTTTTATTGTAATAGTTATATTGGAGGGGAAGTCTCTCGTGATGCTCCTCATAGATTTTACTCTTCTCACCATATTTTGATGGTCAACCACTTGGAGATTGATTGTTATCTAGAGTTGATTAGGGTCATTATACACAAATGTATTGGTATTCAAGCAAAAGCAGTGGTATTCCCAAGTCATCCATCAAGTAAATTTACAAATGGAGCCATTTTCTTTCACTGTAAAGTAGAGCTTGATGATTTATTCAAATTCTTGAATAACATTGATTTTGTTGTCGTAGCTGTAAGAGGGAAGGTACTTACATTTTTTGAAAATCTTGTTTTTTCCCTTTCAATAATTTGTTAAGTAATTTGATTAGGGATTGCAAGGTTCTCTTTTTAGGATTTCTTAGGTTTTGAAGCTGAAAATCCTTTTTATTTCCTCTTCATGTAGGCCATGGAACACTGAGAAGATGTCGTGCCATGAAACATTGAGACTAGCGTCATGACTTTTTCCTATTATGAGTCCTTTTCTTTTTACTTGGATCCCACTAGTATGTTTCTTTTTTCTATTTTTTCTATTAGTTTCATTCTTTGATCTTGTCTACATAACTAACCATTGTATATATCGTCATATATATAATATACGACTATCATTTTCTTGACGAATAGTTTTGCCACCCATCCATTTGTAGTGACTTAAAAGCCGTTGCATCATAGTTGCACATGTCCTATACAATGGCTAATTTGGTATTTGCGGCTGCTGTATCCTTAGGGTCTGCTAGTGGTTCATCATCATCAACACTACATAAGAAAAAATCATTACA
>JAOXNR010015521.1:0-28726 GCA_028571225.1 Parsonsia alboflavescens
TCATATATGTTGAGTTCATTTTCCTTCTGATAAGTTTAATCTATACATCTCATTACTTTTGTTTATTATCTAATTTGTTGGCATTAGATTCTATCACTAATCATGCCTCCAAACAAGCTTCCCGTGGGACTTCTCTGCATTTCTTCCTTTTTGCCTCTATATCTTTTTCCCTCTCCTCTTTCCTTCTTTGAGATCCAGTGCTCTAACAGGAATTTCCGAGAGCTCTCCTTGGATGTGCACTGCTTTGTCCCCATTGCTAATTGTAATATCTTTTGGCTTTTCTTAAGCAGGTGCCATCACTGGTGCTCTTTTCATGTTACTACATCTACAACTCCGACTAGAACCTACCACCTCTCCTTGCTCATAATTCTCTATCAAGGTACAACAAGAAGGGCTGCCAAAATTGAAGTGATCTTCTTTGTGAAGCCTTTCCTCCCTTTTCTTTTTAAGAAAACTTCATGTGAGAAATGTATTCGGTTCATAATGTTTTTGCTACCTAAATCTTTTCTTTGGAGTGCTAGCAGGTTGGGAAGGAAGGGCATGTTAAAAATGTTTAAATGCAATTCCCAGAATAATCTTTTTTCCTCTTGTGCAATAAAATGAGTTAACAAAATAATACTACAAATATCAAGTGACTTCAAGTAATCCAAAAATAAATAAATAAAGCTCAATAAAGAGACACCAAGATTTTTATGTGGAAAATCCAAATCGGAAAAACCATGGGACCATAATCCACAACTAAATCCTCTACTATACCAAATGGGATTGTAAAAAGTTTTCTTTATAGGTACTCTAAAGGCTCGTACAAACACTAAAGTATCAATACAATATATTTTGCTCTCCCACACATCACTACAATACAATATCATTACTAAAGGTTAATTACCAAATAACACTAAAAATACAAAACCAACTAAATCAAAACCGATAAACAAATGGAATCTATTCCCAAAACCTTTAAAGATAGAATCTGAGCTTGAACCAACGGAGAAATCACTCTTAATGATAAATGGAAGAAAACCAATGCTTCTCTTGTGTGTATGTGTTGCATGTGTGTTTTCAATCTCTCTGTCGTCTCATCCGAGACCAACTCTCACAGGCGGAAGCCTTTTTGTCTTTCTTTGCTCAAGAAGTCACAGCCTTCTCAAAGGCTTCTTGTCCAAGCTTATCACCAACGTTCTTATATCATTTACTTTGTTTTTTTTTCATATATATTGGGCTGGGCCTCACATTTGAGGTGGACTAACCCAACATAGCCATAGAATGGTGAGGTTCAATTTTAAAATCTAGTTAAAAGTTTGGCTTTCTTCTCTTTTGCGTCTTTGTAGTAGAAAGGACTTTTGTTTCGTTTTGCTCATTTTATGATGCCGTACTTGCTACTGGAACAATATGGTTTTCTGCCTTTGGAAATTCTATATGTGCTGGTCCTTTCCTTATTTTTTACCCTACACTACCATTCTGTTTTTTGGTGATTGGTAATGCTACTTGAATGGTCTCAGTTGGTTCTTCCTTTTGGTCTACTGGATTTCACAATTGGCATCAATTTCCGGTCATACTTGGTTTCTTTTTGTGCATTGGGGCCGTGCTTGGATTTGGCGTGGTACTTTAAATTCATTTGAATATATGCATGCTGAGATGCCTTCATTTTCCTTCAATCACGGCTACTCTTTCATTCTCCCAAGTGCATACGGTATTATGTTTTTGTGTGTTTGCAGTCATATGCATAAGCTAAGCATGGCTCCCCTCTCTAGCTGTTACTTTGAGGCCCGCTACCTATGGAAATGTACACCTTTTAGTACCATCGCTGTTAATGTGGTTTGGATTTTCAGATTATCATGTGAATATTTGGTTTATACTGGTGAAGATTCTGCTCTCTACTTTCAACTGGCTACTTTGGCATGGATATTACCGAATGCCGGAAGTTTACATCTGCTTGGTTTTTGCTAACTTGGGTAATTAGAAAAATTCTGGCAATTTGTTGGTTTCCTGGACTATCTTTTCTATTTGGCTTGAGTGGAAGCATGATCACCGCTGTTTGCTATGTGATTTTCGATCATCTATTTCGGTCACAACTGGTTTTTTACTGTTTATGTCACTGGTTTTCTGCTTATGGGCCCGCTTGAATTTCCTTAATTTTTGGCCTGTTCTCTGGCTGGATTGTAACATACAGCTGGGCTGCCTGCATTTTGCTTATCTCGGCAAAGTCTTCCAAATTTATTTTGTTGGAGTCAATTATTTTCTTTGGCCCAACATCTACTTTTGGAAATAAAACTCTTTCGTTTTGTTCATTTCGGCATCATTGGGACCGGGGGGGTGAATTGATTTGGGCCATGCTTATCTTCTTATTGGCCTTTTGGATTTCGAAAATGACTAATTATCCATCATAATCCTGAACTTATCTCAAATACTTACAAATGATCATTTACTTTTTTATTTTATTCTTTCGTAATCTCCATCTCTTAAACTTACCTTTTCATGCATCTCCGTCAACTAAAATCGTTAACTCACTAACGGAGGTATCCACGTGCTGTTTAGAAGGGTACTTTTGTCACTTCATTTTTTTTTTTTGTTAATTGAAGATCAGAAGAAAACAAAACGATCCTTTTGCATTCCTGACTGACTCACTCTGAACTACGATGCTAAAGAAAGAGGCAAAAGTTTGTCGAGGACAAACAAATCTGGAAGGGTAGGGCTCGAAGGAGGAAAGGAGTAGAAAAACAAAACAGCAGTGCACAGGTTAGGGGGTGACGATGATGAGATGGGTGACAGGGGTTGGAGGAGAATGGTGATGGAGAGAGTAGAGCAACTCAAGTTGATTTGATCTCCAGTGACTGTGGTTCCAAAAAGATATGGCAAGAAATGGTCATATCTGAGGAAACAAGAAGAAAGGGGAAGAGAGTTCGGTGAAGGGTAAAGTGTTTGGAGGGGGTGCCGTAATCGGTAGCTAGATATGGTAGCCTATATGGAAGAAAAGAATGGCGATGGGATTTAGGTGGGCTAGAGCAGATCTGGATTGTCCAAATTTGAATGGCGATGATGGGTAGCCGACACAAATTGGCAACGAACGTGGATGGTTTGGTAGAGAAAAAAGGATGGCAGCGTTGGTAGGCTTCGATTCACAATTTCGACATGAAGAAGGAAAGAGAGAGTGGACCTTGGGTTCTGGTTAGAGGGAAAGAAGAAGTGAGGGGGTGGAAGTAGGCAAGGTGGCCGAAGCCACCCTGCTAGCGACGGGCTATTGATGGTAGAGAGAGGAAGGTAGAGGAAACTACTTAGTGGAGAAATAAACAAGAGTTGTTGGAATTAGGTGGAGAGTAGTTAGTGTAATGAGAAAAAAAAGTTACCTATAGTGGTCTACACTTGGGTGCCTCCGTTATTGAGTTAATGGGTTTAGTTGATGAAGGTGCATGAGAGGGTGAGTTTGAGAGATGAAGATTATGGGAGGGTTGAAAAAAAGTAAAGGGACATTTGTGACTATTCGAGGTAAGTTCGGGTTATGGTAGGTAATTAATGCTTTTGGAAATGGAAGAAGCTTATTTGGACTACTGTGCTGCCTGCTTTTGGTATAGATTTTTAGGCTGTTGTTATTCTTTACTGGACAATACATTTTGGTGCTCCTTCCTTCAAAAATTTATTTTGGGAACTTTGTAGCTGATCTCTTCTTGGGCCATTGTAAAGAATTAGCCTTATGCTTTGGACTAACTTCTTTCATCTACAAATTTGCCTTTTTGGACTCCCCCAAATTTGTGCATATTACTACAAACCCCAAAAGCTTTACAATTGGATACATGGAAAGGATACTTTGGAGCTCTCAAGATCACTTCTGATGACCTTTGTATTTTCTAGTAAAATCTTTGACTCTTTCTCCTTTTTTGAAGTTAGGCTAGAATTTATATGACAAATGTATATCCTTACTCTCTTATGGCCTCAAGGTCATCATTGTAACTTGTTTCAAGTAATGAAAAGGGTGGATACCCCATAATACCTTCTTTTGGCACAAAAAAAAAAAAGAAAGAAAAAAAAACCTTTAAATCTTCGAAGTTCAAACCCATATGGAAGTTGTCATATTTTTCTTCTACAATTCCTCCCTCTGACTTAGAACTTGATACATTGCCTCTTTATTAGAGAAAGGTATCAACCATCTTGAGTGAGGTATTTATTAAAGTCTTTTTCAACCATAGATTCACTAAATGCTCATAGTATTTTCCTTTGTTTTATTTTATACATATATGGAAAAATATCTTATCATAGAATCTACACTTTACGGTTTACACCTTTTTTCTTCCAAATTTCATATATGTTTAGTGGGGGTTTATTTCATCTGTTTTAGATTTAGGGTTATCTAGGATATGAATCCCATGCGGTGGCCACCAAAATGACAAAATGATATACATTAATTCCCCTTTTTTTTCCTTTCCCCCAAGTAACTTATCAAGACGTTCCTTAGAGGTTTTAGACTTGAAATATATGTTGAGTAGATAATGGAAGATCAAGGCTGAAAATATCCAAGGGAAGTTGAAAACAAGTTGTTGTTTCTAGTCAAATTTGGTAGATCTAATAATCCATATCCTTTTGATTTTGGTTTCAAATAAGGATTAAACTTTAAATGTCAATAAGGAATATTCATTGGGAATGCTCGTCAATGAAATGATCTAAAAATCCTTTGAAATTTTGATAAAAATATATTGAAAAAGGATCCAGACTCCTAGACTTGAAACACAGCTATAAGCTTGATAGCATCTAAGGTTAACTACTAGGCAAACATCTGCCAAAATAGATATCCCAACTTAACAATGTATACCTGGACCAATCTTTATTAATACATATATAACTATATTATGTTATTATAAACATGATATAATGAAGATCTTGATAATTGGAAAGTGCTGAAATACCTTGTACTTTTGCTGTAAATCTTCAAATATGAAAATTTGTTTTACGAATGCTTTAAAATTTGTGTGAAATAGTTTTATGGAATAATATAAAATCTTGTGTAGATTAAAATGTCACATGAGTTTAGGATTTTAGTTTAGGAATCTATTTGTACCACTAGGGAAGAGCAAACGTTTGTAATGCAATATTGTACTCCATGAACTACTTCTGTTAATTCACCACAATTGTTAGACCCATGCACAATATAGCCACAAAATGACCTAATCTTGTTCTCACTACTCCTCCAGTCATAGGGCTGATGAAAGTTTGAAGTCTTTGAAAGGTGAAAGCTTCTCAATTAATTCATCTTCACTATCATTTTAAATCCAACTCAAAGCAACTAATCTCATGCACCATATCTTTTGGAAGAAGATTATATAATAAATCAGCGTGACATAACAATTTTGCAACTTAAGAGTTAAATTACACATGTTTGAAGAATCACACAACTTTCCTTCCATGGTCCAAACTTCATACAAGGAAAAAGTGTCTTTGACAAGGAAGCATGCCAATGTCGGTATAAACTACAGAAGAAACTTCACAAAACCTACGCTATATAGTTGAACTGTCAAGAACTAGGGGCTAGCCAAGAACAAATTGATATTTGTACTGCATGTAGACTGACGTAAAGATTTATCCTTCCTAGTTGTGACTTCTTGCAAATATCCCACCATGAACATCGATGTCATTTCTTCGTTGAGAAAGGTACGCCTTGAAAGAACTTGGCAAAATTTAATTTCAATCAAATTTAGAATTTGTTGAAGGTTAGCACGAGCCAGAATATATGCTTAAAATGATTATATAAGAACTAGCCGACCTCCTATAAAAAGCATCTTTCACTATCAGCCTTCTATACGTGAGACCCTCTTTTACACTAAAGGAAAAAAATGGATCCATTTGGACAACCAGAAAAAAGGGGACACCAAAGGTACATTATGAGAGGATTTTTATGAATCAAACTAGTGATATCTTCTTTCCTTGTTCGCAATTAAGCATGTTTTGAAACTTAATAAGAGATCTTCACATTACTTTTTTATCATAAAATTCCTCATAGAAATAAAGAAAATCCATAAATCTATTTAGTTTTTTCTTACTTAATTGCTCGAGTAAATATGACAATGTCATCAATAAAGCGACGATGAGACACATGTAAACCCCTTCTATGGATAACATATTTTTCCAAAACTCTATTAGATAACATTTTATCAAAACAACATGGAAGCATTTCAGTAGCTAGATATGATAATTAAAAAGGGAGAAAGAGGATCTTCTTGTTTAACACCTTTATTGGAACTAAAGAAAAAATAAATCTTCCTATTAATTGTAATCGCAAATAGTGTAAGCAAAAAAAAAATCCGTAAGGTTACTTAAATGATCACTAAAACCAAACTTATCAAGAACAAACAAGAGAAAATTCAATGAAACTCTGCCAGAAGTATTTGACAGATCTAATTTAATAATAACACTCCCCCCCCCTCCCTCCCTCTATATTTTATGTTCAAGGAATTAACCATCTCTGAAGACAATAAAATATTGTCAATTATAGTACCCTTCACAAATCCACCTTGATATAGAGAAATCAAGTTCGACAATAAAGATGCTAATCAAAGAAAAATCATATTTCCAATAAATTTAGAAGTAAAATTACATAAGTTGTTCAGATGAAAAATCACCAAAAGTCTTTTTATTGTCCTTTATTGGAATTAAGATAATTTAAGTGATGGCTAAAGATTGAGGAATAAGAACCCATATCCAAAAGTTTTGAACAACAAAGAAAACATTAGTACATATGTACAAATAATATTCCAACATTCCCTACAAAATTTACTTAAAAAGACATATGTATTGGGTGCACTATCCCCATCAAGAGAAAATACTGCTTCTTTCGCTATTCTCATAGAAGGAAACTTAGCAAAATTAATTGCCTTGGAAATAAGATTGGGAATTGGTTAAAAAAATCCTTTTTATTCCTCATGCATCCTTTTGAACCATCCAACAATTTGTTAAAAAAATGCGATGCTTCCCTTTCTATGAGTGATACATAGTTTGTCTAGCATTCCTAATTATTGTGAATTTTATATAATTGCATCTCAGCCTTCGTTATGTATGAAAAATTTGAGAAATATTTAAAGTTTGCATCTCATTCTTTCAACCATTTAATACGTGATTTTTGTTTCCAATAGAGATGTCTACAATGCAAGTTATGAAATGTTAACTTTGCATGTTCTCCATGACAAATAAGTCTATTAGCCTCCATGGGATTATCATGAAAAATTATCCTAAACCATTTGAAATCTATCTTCTGCAGAACTTAGGTAGTCCACAATATTCTCGAACATATCCTTGTTCCATTGTCTAAGGGTAGATCAAAGCCTCCTTAATTTTTCACTTAACACCTACATTCCATTACCAATAACCAAAAATGACCAATTTTGTTTTACCAAATTAATGAAATCTTTTAAATATCCACAAATGGAAGCAAAATAATTTAGGTATTCGAAGAAAAAATTGAGAAAAATAGAGGACAACAATCTGATCTAGCTCTATGCAAGTGCTCAATCATCATTTGTCGAAACATGCCCAACCACTTCAAACTAATCAATACTCAATCCAATATTTTCCATATCGGAAGAAAAGTTGATCTGTACCAAGTATAATTGTGAGTCTTGAAATGGTAAATCAACTAATCCAGCAACTTCCAATGTTTTAATAAAATTTTATCATAGGCTATATAGGAGGAAAAACACTCTAGCAATCCGTATGCAAGCTAACCATATTAAAAATACTAAGGCTCTTATGCCTATTTGGTCTCACTAGTTTAAGGTAAACTATAAAATTATCCCAAAAGCTTTTTTTTTCTTTTGGTAATAACGGTCCCACATGATTTAACGATTTGTTATAATGGTTCAAACAACCTTTCTTTGACCATTCCCAATGAGAAACAAGTCACATGCCCAGCATGTGACTGCAAATGTATCATTTTTTTAATAAGAAATTAGCCTATTTGATCCCACATATTTGGACAAAAGTTTATAATGATCCCACATGTTTTTTTTCCATCCATCTTAGTCCCTCATGAATTTACGAACAGCCGTAACGGTGCAAACAACACTTTTCCTACTATTTTCAAAGCGGGTCACATGTTGAGCACATAACTAACTAATGATATATGTTATATAAATGACAAAGATGGCTTAGATATCATTTGTGGTTGTTGTTGAGTTTCGTGGAATTTCTAAGCTCATCTCATCTTTCCATGGATTTATTAAATTAGACTTGAATTATTTTTCTTCAACTCATTATTGCTAGAGAGAAATTGAAGAAATAATTTGGGTTTACCTTTGAAGGATTATTCAAGATAAATTTGGATGAAAAACATGAATTGAGATTCCAAGTCACTGATAAAAAAACTTGTGTAGGGGGTTATTTCTTTTTTTAGGATGACTCAGTAGTTAATTTGTTAAAAAAAGCTATTACCAATTTACCAATACAACAATGGTAGTAAAGACAATAGCAAAAGAGGAAACTTGAAAACCACAATACCATCACTGTTAGGTTGAATTAGAGTTGGATTTTTGATGATCGTAAATGTTTTTTAAAATAACATATTTGACTTCATTAGTTAGTCATGTGCCATCGCTGTTAGGTTGAATTAGAGTTGGATTCTTAATGATTGTGAATGTTTTTTAGAATGATATATTTGACTTCATTAGTTAGTTATGTGATCGACAAGTGACTTGTTTTGAGAATGACTTCAGAAGAGTTGTTTGAACCATTACAGAAGTTTGTAAATTCATGAGAGACTATAATAACTGAGAAAAAGCATATGGGGTCATTATATACTTTTGTCCAAACATGTAAAATCAAATCAATGCAAAGAATTTTTAAAATGACATGTTTACCCTCACTTGCTAGGCAAGTGACTTGCTCTATCATGGAAATGGCAGGAGAAAGGTTGTGTGGATCATTACAGTAGATCGTAAAATTATGTGGGACTATTATAGTTAAAAAAAAAACTTCTAGGATCATGTTATAATTTGTCATAAACCAATGGGACCACATTGGCGAAAAGCCCAAAATACTATGCAAGGTTTTGAAACTGATTTAGAAAACTTTAACAAATTATCCATGATCTCTTCCATTGAACATAGGGACAATAAGCATCAATACGAGATATATTACAAGAAAATATTCATATTAGAAATATGGGAATAAACATTCTCCAAGATCTCAAATTGCACAGAATTAAGCTAGAAAATCCAAATCTTACCATTCATATTAATATAACTATTGCAAAAACCCAAATGATGTGCAAAAAAGGCCAAACAATTAGAGACCAGGTTCTAGAATTAACAATAAACATAAATTAAATTTTCAAATAATTTGTTTCAACCTCCGTAGAGAAGTTGGACTTGCAATCTCCCTATTATTCCCAACAATACCTTTTATCATCGGGATAATATTGAAATATTGGCTTTTTGCAACTTTTTCTTAGCCTATGCTTGGGTTTACATTTCTATAGGACTAAGTTGATCAATCTTGGACACTGGTGAAAACGGCTTAGATGCAAATCTTCTATTAACTTATATAACTATTTAAGAATGTGCTTGCTGTACAATAGTAGTGACCTGATAAACATGTGGAGCTTCTATTGACAAAACAACCTTTCATTCTTGGACACTGGTGAAGACGGTTTAGATACAAGTCTTTCATTAACTTAAACAACTGTGTAAGAATGTGCTTGCTAGACAATAGTAGTGATGTGATGAAAATGTGGAAGTAATTAGTACCAATTAGAGAATTCAATGGCAACTAAGTACTTTCTAATGATTTCCTTGCCAGCACAACAACCTGATCATCCTTTTGTCCAAAAGATTAACTTTATGCATGATCAACAATTAATGCTTGTGGGTTAGACTTTGTGACAATTGAAGACTTCTTTGGTGGCTGTTCTTTATTTGATGATTTCCCTTCCAACACAATGTGTCGATCAATACAGACTAGCTCCTTGATAGGAGTTTTTCTTGAAGAATCAATAATTTCCTTTGCATTGGTCTTTTTAGAAGATCTATATCTTAATATGATATTTCAATCGGCTCCTTATTCTGTCCAATTTTATTTGAAGTAGGGTTGACTCTAGTTTTTGGCTCTTGCTTTGATCTAAGAGTTTACTTTGTTTTTAGTTTAGCAATTTAATTTATTTCCTGACCATATTCCTTAAAGCTACCTCTTATTATCTAGGCTTTTGAGGCTCTTTATGAGATGAACGACAATCATTAATGGTATGTCCAAGTTTTTGACATGTAGTATTATAATTAGGAAGATCCCCATCATAAATGTTCTACCAAAATCCTCTTCCTACTTGATTATCTAAATCTGTTTGGGATGATAATTCAACAAGTCCAATTCCACACTAACTCTTGCTACATGCCGATAGATTAATCCTATTTCAATGGATGACCTTTTGAAAAAGCTAATGTAAAAAGGACACTTTTTCTTAAAGAGATGAGTTGGGACTCAAAAAATAAGTCCACACGTGAACAATGAAGGTTCTTTGCCAACATGAATATCGGGATACCACTTAAAAATCCTCGCAGGCACCCCACATAAGGTCCAAACTCCATCCATAATCTGACATGATCCTCTTCAATTGAAAGTCTAATCAAGATGTATCTGGAATCTATCCAAC
Organism: Parsonsia alboflavescens; assembly: GCA_028571225.1. Classification (NCBI taxonomy): domain Eukaryota; kingdom Viridiplantae; phylum Streptophyta; class Magnoliopsida; order Gentianales; family Apocynaceae; genus Parsonsia; species Parsonsia alboflavescens. Next base: position 10,622 of record JAOXNR010015521.1, read on the forward strand.
AAAGGTTGAAATCTCCTTTCAAATCAATTATTTTAAAATCTTTCCTAAGTATGTCCATTAAGGTTTTTCCATGTGAAAAGTTACCCGCTAGAGTTCAACGAAAGGGCGAGGCAAGCTCTTCCAACCTATTTACAGGAGAGGAAAATAATCAACTTGACTTTTAACGAATCTAGTATTTGATAACATTTAACGAAGAAGGCACTCAGCTTGAAGCAAATGAAGAAGAAAAGGACTTCTTCCTTGTTGCGAGGGATCATGAGTGATCGATGGAGGCAATGCTACAGCCATACAAGAGATTGAGTTCAAGTGAAAAATGTCTTACGTGAGAGAGTGTAATAAGCAAGCTTTAAACACAAAAGTTCGCTTCCTAACACATAACTTCCATTATTAATAATTTGGGCTTAAACAAATGAGTAGTGCTAAAACATATACAAAATAGTACCAAATAAGAAAATTTATATGTGTCGAAAAATAATGATGTAAAAGACCTTAATTAGTAATTAATTATTATTGACAAAAGCATAAATATATATATATATATATATGGAGAGAGAGAGAGAGAGAGAGAGAGAGTAATGTTAGTGTGTGCAACATTGCATATACTAACAAGTGCAACTGTTAGTCAACTAACGATCAAAGTTAACGGTTAATTGATAAGAAAAAAATAAATTCTTTTATAAAAAATTATTCTTTCAAATATTTTTTATGTATTAAACCCTAAAAGAATAAACTAAATTCTAGGGATACTTAATTAAATTTTAATTAATTGTTTTAGAAAAATAAGATAGTTAACCGTTAACTTTGACCGTTAATTTCTTGTATATATAAATATGTATATATAAATAAATAAATAAATAAATATATATATATATTTATATCCTAATTCAACTATTATTTACACTTAAACACTATTTATTAAGTTCAGAAATTGAACTTGAGCTAACTTGGTAGGTGCCTCTGATTCAAAAAACGGAACTCAAATAACAACTACAATATCAATTCAACTCATTTTCTATGTGAAGCAAGAATGATTATTTCTAACCTTATCTATATATTTTGTTACATCACCTCAAATGTTTCCATGATATCTTGAATTGTTTGAAAATTTATCATTATCGAAGGTTGCTGTTGAATTAGTAAAATTTCACCATTATATGTGTAATTCTTGAAATTCATTTTTGCAAAACTACTATTTGAAATGTCATGGGATTTTTATAATTTTCAAAATACTAATTTATGATAGTTAAATGATTTGGAAAGTTTTATTCTCAAATTAAAGTTACCAAGCTTTCAAAATTCTTAAAACATACCACCTGATATATAATTTCCTTTTTTAAAAAATGAGGGAAAACCCTTTAAGATTTATTTTATTTGAATCTAGGAAACCACCTTAATTTTATAGAATCATTGTATGTTGTACTACATTGGTTATTAGCATAAGGGTCTTTGATGGGCCAATAAGTGAATCCTTAGTTAAGCAATGAGTGTGGGCAATTCAATGAGTTTACTGTACATGCTTAAATGGGAAGGCATCATGCTAGATGTTTTTGTTTAGTTTAGTTATAGTATTGTAGGAATTGTGTGGAGCTTGGTTAATTAAGGTCAACATTTATTGAGTCAAGGGCAACTCCAGGTAGGAGCGATGCTATCTTATGTGTGGTGGATAAATTAAGTTGAAAATTCTATGAACACATTAGGGATATATAAGACTATATAAAGTAAGTTCTCTCAATTATTGCCAATAATTTTTTGACAAAAAAATTGATGAAATTTGGACATAACTTTTTGTTTGAGTAGCTATTATCTTACATTACCTATTCCTCACTTGTATACTCGTGCACTAAATTTGCTTTTTGCTGAAGGCTTTGATTTTGAAATTTACTATCTTCATGAAGTTTAACAAAAGAAATACATGCCTACTTGATAAAAACCTAAAATTGTAAAAGGATTTCTAAAGGTAAATAAAAGTACAAATTGTTGATATATTATTATGACATATTCCAGATCTCGAATTTCTTGAATATTCTCATGCGATTTGTTTTGTTGATTCTTATGATATTCATCTTGTGAGATCAATTGAATATGCTTTGTGTTATTAATCTTGTATGATCCTAAGAGAAAAGTTAGAGATCAACAAGGATCGAAGAAAATTTGAGGCTCCTACAAGGTTGGTATATGCCTATATAAAGAGAATGATTAATCACGGGAGAATTACATTCAACCAGAGAGCTATGGGTCAAGTGTGCATTAGCTTTATCAGAAAATTCATGTAAAAGTATTGATACCCATGCAAATAGGGTATTAATGTTAGTTGATAGGGTTATTGGTAGGCTATCAACATGTTTTCTAACCATCCACTGCATTTATAATCATGGTTTGTACTCGAAAGAGTGATACAGTTGTTCAAGTGTAAAAGACCAGAGTTGGGTAGAAACTCTAGCTCTCTTGTTACCTATGGAAAGGTATTAGAGGTGACTGATAGATTCGAGTAAAGGTAATCAATTGTTGTTTTTGGTCTCATCAAGTAGTGATGAGGTAATTGTATACTCATAGATGGGTTCAGGTTTCATTATAACGAAAGCTAAATATCTTGAACTTTCCAAAGTAGTGGATTTAGGTTCATGGTTGTTTAACAACCCGAAGTTTTCCTCAATTTAGGTTTCCTAGTTAAAAGTCTATTATGTCTATCTTTATTGCTTATCATTATGGTAATTCCTTTAAATTTTCACGAATTAAACTTATTGGGAGTGACCAATGTCTTTTATTAAGTTGTGAGAAACTATATATAAAATCTTGATCAATTTTACTACCGTGCCCTTTTATGTTGTATTTATGCCGTTCAATGACCAAGTTAACCACTGAAGTCACAACTCACTATCACCCTTCAATCTACAAATAAATCAATCTAATCTTGATCTGATTATTTATCTACTCTATAGTAGTTCATCGTTTATTATAAGGTCCATTGGACCACATAATATTTTGATTATCAAATCTAACAAAAATTAACTATCAAAATTGTTAAAAGACAAAAATCCAAAATGCAAAGATAAAAAACCATACCAAGTGGACCACAAAATACATTGGTAATTTGGTCCACAATCAGTTCTCTTCCTTGTATAAATAGCTTCACTTCTTTAACCAAATACCTCACCTTTCCTCCTTCCTCTTCCTAAACAACCATCTTTTCCTTATTTTTCCAATCTTTTCCATTTCTTATATATTTCTTTCTCAATTTTAGGTTTCAAAAATGACTAGAGCTCCAAGATCTAGTCGGGGTCGTCAAAGGATTAGATTGGATCAGAGAATCGTAGACGAGAAGAAGTTAGCTGTTACCTTTTCCAAACGTCATTTGACGACTTGTACACATGCCTCTCAGTTGTCCACCCTTACCGGAGCAGAGGTGGCCTTAATTGTTTTCTCTCCAGGAGAAACCACTATCTCTTTTGGCTCCCCTAATGTCCATTCTGTAATAACCAGGTACGAAACTAATGGTTTTCAATTCCCTAGGAATCCAATAGAAGAAGATCAATGTAAGATTGTCATGAAAAATCTAAATCAAGAGTACATGCATCTTGAAAAAGTTTTTGAACAAGAAAAAGAGTATGCGCGAGTCATAGAAAACAAAATCTGTGAACGTCAAGGCATGTATTGGTGGGATTCTCCTATCAAAACTCTTGACTTGAATCAATTGGTGGAACTGAAGACAAAGCTACAGAATCTTTCTTCGATGATCAATTTACAGGCTAACAATATTTATGCTTGTCATGGAACTCTTCCATTAAATCAAAGTGGTGAAATTTCTATTGGTGGTGCATCTACATCAACTATGCCACAAGGCATCAAAATGGGTAATCTTTGTTTCCCACCTACTAACTTATATGGTGTTTCAGAACAAGCTTTTGCAGGCTCATCAACCGCCCCAGGTGATGTTTTTGTTAGTGGTACTGCCATGCCAAATCAAACAGTCATTTCAACCATAGGGGCAGGTAACTCAAATCAAATAACTGTTTCGACTGTCTCAGCAAGTAACTCAAATCAAATGGGCATTTCAACTATGGAGACTAGTATTTCAAATCAAATGGCCAATGCAACCATGGGGGCAAGTCAAATGATCGTTTCGACAACTATGACTACTATTCATGAAAATGAAAAGGAATTAGCAACCGTTGGTATTTTGAAACATGCAGGTCCTTCAAGAATTAATATTGATTCTCAACCATTTTTTGATGACAATGACGATGACGACAGCAACGATGATGATGATGATGACGGTGACGATGACGATGATGTTGATGATGACGATGATGCTGATGATGGAGATGATACTGACAATGATGATGTTGGTGATGAATTTTTACGGTTGCTAAATCAAATTTAAAATTGATGTTCTTAGGAAGGTTTATGGCTTTTTTTTTTAATGTATTATTTCATGGTGAATAATTTTGTACGAGGGGAAAATGGAGTTTAGATGTAAATTTTCCTTTCTTTTGAAATGAATATTAATTGTTCCCTGTTCCTTTCATGGCTAGGAAGCAATTCAATTCCGTATTCTTTAACACATAAGAAAAGTGCCCGAATTCCTGTACACCTTTTGGTCCTTATTTGACTGCAAATTGAAATCGATGAACATAGAAAAGTACATGTTATTGTAATGAATGAGGACCACGAGGCCCACACGATATGGTCCATGATAAAATTTTCCAAAACATGTAATTACCTCATTAAAGGAGTACATTCCAAAATTTTATATACATGATTGAACTAAAAAATTATATACAATTTAAGGGATCAATCATGTATATAAATTGAAATTGATCCGCCTTCTCTGCTCTTTGTTTTCATTTTCTCACAAGTCTCATTAACGAGGATGTTCGTCTTCCTCAGGAACGACTCCACGGCCCCTTCCAGTCTCATTAACGACGCCGTCCACAACCAACAGGATTCTGTTCAGCCATTGGAGAAGGCAACCTAGTGCTTTGATACCAACTGATGTAATAAACAAGAACGAATGAACGACTAAATAGGAAAAGAATCGGATATTGTGAAAACATATAAGTTTTCAGTTTAATGACAAAAGTCAGAAATTATCACTTTTTTAAAAGTCTGTTTGTTACTAAGACAAAACGAGATATTTATAACCTAAAATCTACCCTAAACCTAATTGGAAATAAAAAGCCCTAAAAAAATAAAAATCCCATTCTGAGCTCGGGCTAGCCCGCATCATAAACACACAAGTTTTTAGTTTAACAAAAAAAATCAGAAATTATCACATTTTTAAAAGTCTGTTTGTAACTAAAACAAAATGAGATATTTATAACTTAAAAGATACCCTAAACCTAATTGGAAATAAAAAGCCCTAAAATCATAAAAAAAAAACCCCATTTTGAGCTCGGGCCAGCCCGCATCATTCTCCTTGGCTTGGAAAAGATTCGTTTCAAATCTGACTTGTCCTCACTAGCTGAGTTTCTACGAATTCTAAATTCCCAAAAGAGTTCCAATAATAATAATAATAATAATAATAATAAAACTCCCAATTAGGCTAATAAAAAACTTAAGGACCAAATCTAGAATTTCTAAAAAAATCGAGGCTTCTTCTACAATTTGTCTCTGCTATCTTCTTCCTCAGGAAACCTAGCCATCATCTTCAGACTCTAAGCCTCCAATATCCGCAAGGCACCTAAGGCTGCCCCTGGCAGTGCAGCGCGGCTGGTTTGGCCGCGCACTGGATCAGTTCTTTTGCACACTGTTGGCTTCCGCTTGTGCCTAGGGGCCCTTCTGCTCAGCCTTGCTGGTTTGCAACTGCTGGGATGCCGTTGTCTGCTCTTGGTGTTCTCTGTCTGCCCTTGGTATGGCTCCTGCTGACCATGCCGATCACGCAGACCTACTGGTATGCCGCCTGCTTCTGCAGTCTAGATTTGCTTATCCTGGTGTGGCCCGGTGGCTGTTGGTGCACTACGTCTACCTTTGCCCATTGCCTCTGCTGGAACACAGCTTGCCGGCTCTTGGTCTTCTCTGCTGGCTCTCAGTCACTGGTGACAGGCTGGGCTGTCAAGCGGACCGCACAGACCTACTAGTTGTTCCGGTGAAGACCAAAATACAGATCTGCTATTACATTCTAGCAACTTAAAAAACGTGGATGATTCCGACAATCATGGTGAACTACAGCCCCCTCCTTAGTCTGAATGTCCAACTTAGCCTGCACCAGTTGCCGCTTCAAGTCTTGAATCCACTTTCTCTGTTGAGTAATGGGAGCAAGTGAGTGAGTTCAGTCGTTTCTCGAATAAAATAATTGATTTTGGAGGTATATATAGTAATGTGGAGATGACATAATTGTTTTAAGTATCAACAAATCAGACTTTTTGCATCTAATTAATCTTAGGGTTCTATGCTGGAAACACGAATATCACCGACAATGCTTGTGCCAAAACATCTCTCAGTCAAGTCTAGGTTTGAAACTACAAAAAAATTGATCTCTTGTACTTCAAATGGTATAAGATTGACAACAGATAGATATATATATTTTTTTAGGTGATTCTTTTTCATAAGACTGACAATAGATTTTATCAATAGACCAAAAGTTCACTTCAGAGCTTCCGCATTGTTTCCTCTTGGCTTGAAAAATTTGGTAGAACTTTTGTCTAGGCATTTAATTATTTCATTACTATCTCCTTTTCTGAAAATTAATTCTCCCTTAATCCTTAGTTATAGGTGATTTACCTGATACTTTTCTTGTCTCTCATTATAATTGGTTGTTTTCCACAATCCTTTCCCATTCCTTTTAATATTGCTCTTACTCTCTTCATGCAGCATTTCTCTCAATTTCATTCTCAATGTCCTTTTCCAATAGGGACATTTGAGGGGAAAAAGCCCCCTTTTTTTTTTAATGACTGCAAATCACCTATAATGAGGAATGGAGGGAGTATTAAATTTCACAAACAATACATCATCCAATGGTTGAAAGTTTTGTGCAAATGCAACCTCATCTAAATGTGCATAAAGTTTATCTATAGTAATTAGTTAGGACTAATTTAATTGTCTCTTCCAACAAATTTTTTCTATCCGTTGAAGCTTGTCAATACACCCAAAACATGTACGTTTTTGGGGAAGGAAATAGGGTGGCTGATGCCTTGGCTGAATAGGGGTGGCTGATGCCTTGGCTGAATAGGGTGTGTGACTGCTTTAGAACTTTTTCTATGGTTAATACACACATTTGAAGAACTATCACGTCATGTGTGCGATTTTATTATGTATCTCATTTAGTTTACTGATACTGGGTTTGTCTCCGCCTCTGTGGAATTTAAGACATTTAAGTCATCCTATATGTAATTTCTTCGGGTTACCCTATCTTGACTTCATTGTAGTTTTAAATAAATAAACTAATTAACCTTTATCGTTTAATTTAAATAATAATCTAATTTTAATATGTTGGTAGTAGGTTCAAACCCTTCTCTCAAAGACTAAATTTTTTTGCAAACAATAGTCTTGATCGATTGATTTTTATATGAATTTGAATCTTGGAGGGAGTATTCAACTCTAAATGAAATAGGTCAACCATGTGCGTAAATTTGATGTGATACCATTTATAAAGAATAATAATAATAAAATATATATGAGAAGTAGACATCATCAATTGCAAGAAAACAGACACCGAAAAGCCAACTAAAATAATACAATAACAATATCTCCTAACTTCTCTGTTTAATCCAAATAGTTTGAATTGAAGTATATATGTTGTTCATGGCTTTACATGTGTGGTTGGCTGGAAGGGAGAAAGTCTTGAATAGATTGGGAATCAGGGATTGGTAGTGGCTGTTGTGAAGAAGATCTTCTTTGTTTTGGATTAATTTGGCTTGCAGCGACACGAAAGTCCATTGCAAAAGGGAGGGACTATGACCCGATAACTTTGAAAGTCTGGGGTTGTAGTTTGATCATTTTAAAATTTATAGTTATTTTTGTGTAAAACGTGAAAATTTAACTTTGTGATGGATAATTGATCTAAAAGAAAATTTTGATATGCATCAGGTATATGCTTTTCAAATAAATTTTATGATCCATATCAATTCAATTTTTTTTTTTTTAAAAAAACCTTATGGTCCCCCTTTGCACTTAGATTAGATGTATATTTTTTAAAAAATAAAAATCCAAAATAACCGGTTTTTGAGCTCTAGAACATTCTGTCACTTCGTCCCTTCTTGCCAGCTTCACATGGGCATAGTAGGAAATTCATATGAAAAAGGTGCCCTAATCCTCCTATAAATACCCTAGTTCTTCACAGAGGAAAACCATCCCTTCTCTTCTTTCATTTCTCTCTCTAGGCTTTCTTACAGAAGCAGAACATGGCTCGCAAGAAGATCAGCAGCGGAGGTCGCAAGAAGACCACTATGGCGAAAATTGAGAGTGAGACTTCTCGCCAAGTCTCCTTCTCAAAACGTCGTAATGGTGTCATGAAGAAAGCTAGGGAGCTCAGTACACTCACCGGTTCCGAAGTCGGAGTGATTGTCCTCTCCGAAGGCCAAAAGGTCTATCCTTTAGGCCAGCCTTCTTCAATTGAGACAATCATAGAGAAGTTTGAATCCCAGAACCCTCCTTCACCTCCTCTGCCGTCGGAACACAGCTCTTCCGGTATGGAGCACCACCCCCCAATGGAGGTTGATGACCCTCTTTCCGACTTCAATCTCCAGAAGCTGAAAGAAGAACTTGCTGCTGCTGAGAATTCACTGGATGCCGAGACGAAACGAGGCGAAATCCTTGACAAATTGATCAAGGAGAGTGAAGATAAGTATTGGTGGCAAGCTCCCATGAGTGACCTCAGCTTGAATCAACTTCAAATCTTGCAGGAGGCCATGGAAGATCTTGGCAAACTTGTTTCTGATGAAGTCAAGAACAGGATGGAGCACAACAAGGAAATGACTGCTAGTGATATCCTGAACAAAGGAAACTTTGGTGCCCAGGCAGATGGTGGTGGTGACGGTGATGATGCTGAGCCATCCATAAGTACAGATGATGACATGCAATATGACTTTGACTTTCAATTTGATAGCGGTTCCGACGATGGCAATAATTAACTACTAGATCATTCGATCTGGTGGTTTTAGAGTTTCGATCATGTCGACGTGGATCGTCATATGTTTGTTGTTGCTGTTGCTGTTTGTGTCTTTAAATTTCCAGTTAATGTTTTCTGTTTCGTGGTTTAGGGCTATGTAATGGGATTTGCAATAGGCTTGTTTCTTTTTAAATTCCGTGGTAATGTTTCTGTTTCGTGTTTTTATGTTCAGTGTTGAAATAATTGTAATTGTAATGTGTTTGTTTTGTAGTGAAATTTGAGCCTTTTCTTGTTCCATTTGAGGTTTTGGTTTCAAATTGTGCCTCTCATGAAGGTTTACTTGAAAGAAACTTTAAATTTTACTTCAAATTGTTTTTTCTTCTTGTTCTTGTTGAGGAATGATTTTGCAAAGATCCTTTTTTTCCAAATAAAAGGAGACTTTTGCATTTGTTTCAGTATTTACGGCAACCAAGGATAAGTCCTTGTGGGTCTTGCAGTCCACCCTTAACCGGGTCATGAGCTAATCTTGATATTATGCAAATAATTTAAGAAATGTGGAGAATAATGTTATTATAGTACTCCTAGTCCGGAATTGAATATCCATATTTTCATTTTGATTTGTTCAGAGATGAATGACCCATTTCCTGAATTAGTTAAAGTTTTCTTAAGAAAATTGATATTGTTAGGTCTAAAATGAATTAAGGCAACTCATTTTTTTAAAATTTGTATAAATAAAAATGGAACATTTTATTTTGGATGGTGGGAGTAATATTTTATAATAAAATTGATTATATAGGAAGTGTTTAAACAAGGATAATATTAAATACGTTCAAATAATGGGAAACAAAATTAAAAGAATTATTTTTCCCTTCTGATTTTATCTTGGGGATCGTATTTGATGAAAAAGTAATTATATATTTGTTGGGTTTTCAATCTAAATACATAAAAATTAATTGAATATCCTGGAACAGAAATTTTTTTGTTTCAGAACATAGTTTGTATGGTTGTTTGTGGGGGTGCGAATATTGTTCTTACAACTAAATTGGTCAATATGCCTGTAAAGTCTATCTTTGACCTAATTTATGTCTCGATATATGAATCTTGATGGTCATATCAAATTAAGTTAATGAATGTGGATCCAAAATATAAAATAAACAGAAAGTATATGTACTTTGTGGGACTTTTTTAAGAGTATACTCAATTTCAATCGCAAATCTATATCCCATGTATGGATCATGTCCATATCAAAATTTTTACATATGGGTGTTATTTAACCACATATATAACATCAAATTTCTTATGTTGTAGCTAAAGTAACAGCATAAAATCCATATGCATCTAATTTTCCATAGGGGGTTGAAATGTGAAAGAAAAGCAATGGATAAAAAAAAATATTTTCACAATTTCAGGATGAGCATTTTATTGTCCATCATCATCAATTATCTCTCTCTCTCTCTCTATACACACACACACACATATATATATATAGTTTTATATATAAAACCAAAGATTGATTAATAATGTTTTACATATGCATTATTAATGTATACAAACCAATAACTAAAGACACTTAGTGTGGGAGGGACAATGCAAGTTCACAAGTTTAGCTCTTATATTTGTAACACTACATGTTGAAAGAGCATTAAAGCCATCTAAAAATTTCTAAGGTTATAACAAATTTAAAGTAACAATATCAAGCTATCTAAGTGATTATATAAATAAATAAATATATATATATATATATATATTTATATATAATATGGTAAATGAAAGAAAAATATCAATTCGAAATGCCTTACCAAAAGATAAAGCAAAACAAGTTAGATTATAAATTAATATATTGTAATATAGAAATTAGGTGAATTAATTTTTCTTCTAAATGTATGTATTTATTAACTAACAACGCTGACATTTTATTTACATTATTGTTTCGGTTGAGTTATAAAAATTTATGCTATACTAAGGATGAACTATAACAAGTTTTGTTAGTCCATTTATGGTATATACGCTGAAATTGTACATTATAATGCATGAATCGTCACGGAAAAAATTGCAATTTTATATTTATAAATAGGGTCTTGGTTTCCATTTGAATAGCTAATCGATCACTTTATATAAATAATATATATCAAGAATATTGCTATTGCCAGCCCCTTATGGTGGATTGTTATGTATATGAAGTTGAATATCTGTTGCTCGTGTCATGAATATGGATAGTAGCTTTCAATGAGGTTCAGTGCCCATCATAATATATGTATATAAATATATAAATATATATATATATATATATATTTATATATGTTTATTTATGTATATAGTTTACATTTAATTTACAATGATAATTAGCCAGGAACAGTTCAGAAAAATATATAAACCTTTCTACTATATGTCAAACTCTCCAAGAGGAAAAAAAAAGTAATAGTTGTGCCGAGATACTTAAAAATCAAGGAGTGTTTGGTAACTAAAAATACAATTAAAATATGTCTTTAAAAGTTTTATTTTTTATTTTTGGCTAAACAAGATCTACGTGAACCCGGTGGTTCTATTGTTAAATCAAAATTAACGATGACCCACAACAACCATACAGTCACTATATTGTTAATTAGGATAAAAATATTTACATTTTATAACCTTGTACATATCAAGATTTCTTAATGATTAAGAATAATTAAGATAATTAAGAAGCAACCTTTAATAGACACTAAAGAAAAATAAACAAACACACAAATTAAGATGAAATAATTAAATGATCTCGAGAATTAGATACTCAGCAAACGGGTCAATTACTTTTAAAATTGTAAGGAAGAGTTTATTTAGTTCATTAATTCTAATCTAAGAGGGTTAATTACTTAGTAAAACTTTAATTAGTTTAATTAGAAAATAAGAAATATTCAAGTCCCCAATTGTTTGGTTTAGTGAAATCCACTTGCTTAAGGATCTAATTTTACTTTCATAGTTTGATATGTTCAAGTTTTCAATCAATGAATCAACTGAAGAAAATTTTCAAGGCATAAAAATATAAATATATATATATATATATTTATATATTTATATATATAGCATCTCAACATTCTATTTTTTCATTAGGTTGTTGGTAGAATTCGAACTCGAGACCAATAGTCTGTGCACTCGTCACTCCACCCACTATGATGTCCCCAAAGGGACTTAAAGGCATATTCAAAATCTAACAATTTCCCCTTAATTAATTGGTTCCTTGATCTTTTTCACTTTAACGCCAGGCAAACACATAAAATTGGTACTCCATCCGAAATTGAGTGTCCTATATTTCATTTTGAGTCATCCAGAAGTGAATATCTCATTTTTTAAATTAGATAAAATTTTAATAAGGAAATTGACATTGCAACTTATGAATGAACTAAGTCAAACTATTTTCTTAAAAAAAGTGTAAGTTAAAATAGGACATTTAATTCTGGATGAAGGGATTATGACTTAAAAAAAAGGATAATTGAAAAGCAACTGTTTTTGTTTCTTGTATGGAAAATCTTGAATAGGGCTAAATTTTGTTACAATCAATTTCTCATCTTCCTTCCTTTCATGCTTAATTTTGGCTGTTCTTTTTGCATGTTCTTCAATCTGAAACCGCCACAATCTATGCAAAGACAAGTTTATTATAGAGGTTGTAAAATACAAAACAAAGATGACTACTGAACGGAATTGTAACGTATGTATATATCCCACTGTATGCACCAAACAGCTAGCCACCGCACACCGAAAGCAGAGGAGCCAAGATTCACCGAAAACTGCTGACCGTTTCTCATATGAAATCACTCTTCTCTTGTGCTAATCGATGAGGTGTTTGAAGAAGATGTAAAGGTTCCAAAAGATGAAGAAGTGTAATTTTCTAAAATGGCTAACAGACGTTAATTTCTTGGGGTGGGGGGTAGGTAGAAGGGTATTTAGGTCTTTTCTGTTGGACTTCATGTTGTGGAATGGTGCATCATGTTTTCTATATCTCCATTTCCTGGTAATTCACATGAATTAGTTCTTTGATTATATGGAGAGTGTTACAGTTTCATATTGATTACATTACCTTGAATGATTACTTATATTTTTAGGCCCACACTCATTGAGCTCAACTCAGAAGGGCATTGATGAGATTCGAATTTCGAACCTTTACGCCAAATTTGGGAGTTTGGACAAAAATGGAAGGATAAATTAATTTTAAATTTGTTTCTTAAAAATATCCTAACACAAAAGTGAGGAGGGTTTTATTTGGATAGAGGATAAGTTGAAAATAAAAGAAAAGTGAATGGATAAAATGGTAATTTCACCTCAAGCTAAGATTTGCTTAGTAACTATCCATCCATTTCTTTCCAATTTGGATGGGTGTTCCGTCATTCCGGTGGCAATCCTCAATCTCTCCATTTCTCTTATCTTCTTCCCCTATTAAAACTCCCATTACCCGATTTAGATAAAGTACCATAGGTTTCAGTATATTTTTTTAAAATATATATGTAAAAGTATATAAGTATATTTATCATTGATGGTGTAGAAGACGGTATAAAAGAAGAGTTAGAAGATCTGGAACCATCTACCAATCCCACAAGTCATCACAGATGGATTTTCTGAAAAAAAGAAACAAAACAACTATCAGACATTAATTAACCAAACGAGTAATTAAATTAGTAGAATAAACTACCCTCAGACATTAATCAAACAAGAGTTAAAAGATGACTAAGCAATAGAATTAACAATAATGAAGGATGTGATATGGTGGGACTTAATTGGTATATATTCTTTTAACTCTTATTTGACTTATGTCTTAAGGTGTACCCTACATGGACTATACTTTCAAAGTTAAATGGCTTATTTTTTTTAGGGTATACTATATAAAACATATTTAAAACAATAATTTTTTTATTGACGATTTTATTTGTTAAAAATAAAATTAGATGTTAGCCGTTAGAGCTTTCACTTTATAGCATTTCTATAGAGACTTAACAATGCACTCTATATGGAATGCACTCATATAGAGTATGTTGTTAAGTCTCTAACAATCAAAGTTAACTATTAATTATTTGATGTTTTTACTAAAAAAATAATAAATTTGATCCAGTATTCTTAGGGTTTGGTTTGATCTTTTAAAATATAATATATAAAATATATTTATAAGAAATAATTTTTTTATTGAAGATTTTATTTTTACCTCTCCCCTCGAAGATTAACAGTGACACCCCACCTACTCTCGACATATCTTAAATTCAAGACCTCTCATTCCTAAGTTAACTAAAAGTCTATTAGGAATTTCAAAAAGCCAACATGAGATGATAGGGGATTTGACATTGCCCCTAATGATTTTTTTGATAACAAATGGTTAAATTACATATTGGAGAGGGACCTGTTTACTTAAACATCCCAAAAAAAAAAAACAAATTTCAATTACATCTATAACGAAAATTTTGCAATATAAAACTATAAATTTAAAATACTACAACTTACACAAAAAACTAAAGTATTTTCAAAAAATTATTAATCTGTCTATTTGGTTACATTTGGACTTCGTGATGAACCTTCTCCAACATAATCCCATTCTTCATATTCTGCCTCCGTCGCCGCCATCATGTTTTGCATCCTTTTTGCTGCTTGGAACCAATTTGATGTGCAAGTGAGAACTTCCAATGTGTTTGGTAACATACTTCTGCTTGAGTCGATTCTACAACTGTTTTTCACTAAAGGGCACTTTTGGATGCCTCGATTGACGGCATCTTCACTATTTTCATTTGCTTTTGCAATAATATTGTAGATGGACAATACGTTTAACCCTTGGGTCAAAGAAGATGATGACTCTCCTCGTCCTACTTCGTTTATTGAGATTTATAATGGTAAACCAAGCATTAAGCCTCTTGGAGGATAACGAGTGCTTGATCTTGGAGAAGCCATGCTTGTTAATGAAGTTGTAGATATTAATTGTGAATCATGAGATGAAAATAGAACATTTAAAATAGCCATTACGGCCGCCTTCGTTTGCTCCGAGACCGCGTTCCATGGTAGCTCTCCCAGAATGTCCGAATATAACTCATACAAGTAATCGATACTTGTTTTGAAACCAACAATCATAAATCTAAGATCCATGCAAAATTAAATGTAATTACAGTAATGGAATTTTCTTATAGTGTTTCAAATAAATTTCTTTCATTGATTTCACCATTTTACTATATTTACAATATTGATCCCTATATTTGATTAAAAATATAACTTGAATTAATATAGTAATCATATGATGAATAGTGAGATAACATTGACCGAAGAGTAATTAGGTAGCATCCTTAAAAGTTCGTTTTAAAAAAGAAGAGGCAATTGTAGCAGTACCATAAAAAATTGTGTAAGATAAAGGGGTAGAAAATCCACTATTAGTGTAAATTCAATTAATTGGTTTTTATAAGGTAGGACATTTTCTGTCATATCAGGTGCCATCTAATACTAACATCTAACCTTTTTTTTTCCCCCATTTAAACCTTTGTTCAATATATAAATATTTAAATGGTTGTCTCTTCAGGATATCCTAATGGCTGGAGTGGCGAGCGCTCTGACCATAGGTTTCGAGTTTGAATCTAATCAACACCCTCTTGGATAAGCAAAAGGTCGAGGTACGTGCAAACTGATCTGGACACCGCTAAAAAATATATTAAAAAAATAAATTCTTGAGTCCTAATTGGAGAAGTTTAAATAAACGAAACAATATTAATGAATAATAGTAACTACTCATCTACTTAATTATATCCATTTTTAACAACTAAATTTAACACATGACATGCACATCTATATGAAAAGGTTTTCTATTTAAAATGAGTTTTATTGTTTGTTTAAGGATTGAAATACGGGCATCAAAAGAAATAGTTAAGAAGTTATTCAAAATTTTAAATCCATGACAAGTAGGGGGCAAAAAACAGAGTCGCAATATTACCAGCATTATAAGGAAATTCAACTAGTTTAAAACCTATGATTTTGTTTTTTGATGAATCCAGTCATCATCTATACTCATAATCTCTTCTAATATCATATAAAGCAATAACCTTAGAATGAGTAGTAGTGTTGTTCTAGCGAAATAAATAGCCTTCCGTCATGAAACCAACTAAATCAGAGTTAGTTAAATCTAGGAAGTTACATAATCCCATATTTGTGGTTTGTCTTGTGGGTTTATGACTGAAATGAGCCATTAAATTTACCACAAAAGTTATATCTGATGTACATTATACCAAGTACATCGATGGAAGAGTCTTGTTTCCATTGAAACATTTAAGGAAGTTTTTCAAAATACAATTTTCTAGTAAGGCATCTAACATCTAGTAGATGATTAAATTAATATTAATGATTACTCATATATATCCATTAAAGTTAGTAAATCTGTAAATGAATATTTCTAAACATCCAATAATTATTAAGGTTTAAGTCAAAAAAAATTCAACAAATCCATTGTGATCATCTGGAAGCTGCATCGTAGGCAGAATCAGTGACCTCTAGAAAGGCTAGAATACGGCTTAAACAATATATTAAGTACTAAACATTCGGTTTAGGAGTCTACCACATGTAATCAAGTGAATTCGGATTAAAATCGAAAATTTTTGTAAAATTTGTAAACTCAGGAGTAGAATCGGTAAACTCGACCCAATTTACCGAATTAACCAAATTAGCCTTCTTTCACAAATTTTGAATAATTTTTTTTAAGTCTAGACCTCATATCCACTTTGTTGACCTATTTATGCGATTCAATTTATAATTAACTTAAAATTTCTATAATCTATAATCCTTCTATCTCAAAGGCATTGAGAAGAATTCTAAAATTATTTTAGGTTTATGCTTTTTCAACAATTAATCCAGTTCTTCAAAGTTATTCCTTTTTCTTATAAATTCTTACACATTTCTCAATTCCCAATTACACGATTCTTAGGCTCTGATTGGATATAAAGTATGAGTTGTGGATAGTTAAACTTAAACTTTTTTTGTTTTTTGGTTGAATTAATTATGAATTTGGCTTCTATATTATGTTGCTATATTTCTAGTTTTGAGGAGGTACATTTATTTTAAAAGCATATTTAATTGAAGTATAAATATTACAATTTTACGTTATGAGTTTCAATACGAATTTATGAATGTTCAAATAAATTTACATAAACTTTCGAGTTTAAAAATCTTACCCTGTTATTATTTTAGTGATGTCACGAATTAGGATACATATTCTATTAGACATGAGCAATCACAAAATTCTTTCACGTACATTGACCATAGACTGATTTGGCAGAACTTATTAGATGATTGAGTGATTTTTTTGTAGTTTATTTGTTAAATTAAACTCTCAAGTTCACAAGTACCATATATTTCTAATTTAGCCACAATGTATCAATTCTGGATTACAAGGTTCACTTTGACGTAATATATATTTTTTGAATTAAGTTGTGAAGTCCACATGGACCAAACATATATATTTCTAGTTTAACTATAGTGTACCTATTTAGAACCACAAAGGTTTTTTTAAAAAAATTTATAGTGTTGTAAGTATTTCAATCGTTTCACTAGAAGTTGTTATCCACCAAAGTTAGATTATGCAGGAAGATTGAATCGAATTCAGGATCTGTATTATATAGGTCTTACCTTCGAACTACTCTATCACACTCTTGGATGTAATTTAAGACCACAAATACTGATTCTTGTGGGTTATTATTTTGAGAAATTCTTTTATATATGGAAGATTTTATTTGTTAAATTAAGCTTTTAAGTCCGCATGGACCATATATTTCAAATTTAGCCACAATACTCAATTTAGGACCACAAGTGCACTTGGATATGATCAATTATAAATTTTTTCACATGATAAACTAAACTCTCAAGTCCATGTGGCCCAATCACAATTTTTATCACTTCCATTGACTTTGCCCTGAATGAACTTATAAAATAAGTATTTTGAGGAGTGCTTTTTATGAAAGAGTATTTATAAATATACGGGATTACTATAAAACGCAACCGGCGGAGCGCAACACCCAAAACGACCTCGTTTTGGCTGCGAAATAAGTGGATGTATCCTTCAGGGCCACTTATTTCGC
>JAOXNR010015542.1:0-28724 GCA_028571225.1 Parsonsia alboflavescens
ATATCAAACGAAACCACGAGAATATAAAAAGTTGAAACTGTATTCTTCAAAGAGTCAAACAAACAAAATTCAGTTTTTAATATGACATTAATTAAGGAAAGAAAATAAGTTTCAAAATTCTTAGTAACTGATAAAAGCATTAAATGGCATGAAACTTACAAAACATCTCAAGAAATTAACACTACAAAAAATGCAAATGAGTTTGTTTTCTTCCCATATTGTCTTTTACTCAAAGAAATATATAGTGGAAATTCTCAAAAATACTCAAAATTGAATCGTGTATTTCAATTATACCTGATTTCTCAAAACATTTCAATTGTACTCATTTCAAGTTAATGAATTTCACTATATATCCAATTCGTACGGACACCCAATTTGAGAAAAGAGAACTACTGACCAAATGGAAAAGACCCATTTGCCCTCATTCAGTCGACCTTCCCCACATTCGTTAGGAATTCCAACGGGTTTGTTGTTCCCTCATTCAAACGACCTTCCCCAAACCTTCATTCAAAAGACCTTCCCACAACAAAAACCCAACCATCTATCCTTAGTCCTCTCACAACCAGTTTGTTCAAGCTCAATGGTGCCGTGGAATTTGTTTACCACTAGCTTGCCTTTGTTGAAGAAGAAGAAGCTGGACCGCTGCAAAAAAGAAAAGGTTTCACCCGCACCTCCTTAGCTACAGGTAAGTCCCCTTTGCATCCTTTAAAATTTTTCTCTCCATGATTATGCAAATGGTTGTGATGTGATTGTTCCCTTTGCGTCATTTCTGTCATCTTTTTGTATTTTGCTTTTGAACTGGAAATTTTAACTGTCATATGCTTCGGTTTGTTCTTCTTTTTTTTTTAAAAAAAAAAAGTTGATAATTGAGGAATGTTAAGCCTATTTGGAGGCATATTTGTTTGATAAATGATTGGGGAAGGTTGGAATTAGACTTTTTGGGTTGAAACTGTGGAAGGTCGGGAGAATCTATGGAAGGTCTGCCCATTATTATTTTATTATTATTATTATTATAAAATTTTAAATATCAGCGAAGGTTGGGATAATCTATGGAAGGTCGGAATAATCTATGGAAGGTTGGCCCATTATTATTTTAGTATTATTATTAAATTATTATTATTATAAAATTTTAAATTAAAATAAAAATTTATATTATTAAATTTGAATTTAAATAAAAATTTATTTATTAAATTTTAAATTAAATAAAATATTTTTATTATTATTTAAGTTAGATATAAATTATTATTATTATTATTAAAATCTAAATGAAATAAATTATGACTTAAATAATAATAATAGTAATAATAATTTTATATAATTAAAATTATTATTATTAAACTATCTTTGTACTTTACAATGATTTATTATTATTATACAATATAGTTTATACTGTCAGTGTATAATTGAATTTAATTCTTCAATGTACTTTAACACTTAATATTTTATAATGATTGTCTTGGCTTCTTTGATTTTTTTTATAAACAAAAATACATTGTACTTTATATTAAGAAAGTAAAATAATAATATTATAATGACCCCACCAATGTCTATATACCAAACAAAAAAAAAATAATAAGTTATATTTATAATATGTTTTAAAATTAAAATATTTGGGGTAAAGTTTGGGTAAAGTTTTATACAATGGTTTTAAATAATAAGTTACAGTAGATTTTTTTTGCGAAATATTATGTTTAGGATTTAAATATTACGTTTTCGTTCGATAACAAATTTTTTGGAACCTATTTTATTTATTGTACTTAGTTTAATTTAATGACAATCAAGCGAATTATTTTTTTATATTTGCGAAGATATGGACCAAGGTAGAGGGAGATGGTTTTACCAGCATAGTCTTGTTATTCTTCCTTGTAAGACTATGAACTGTCACTACAAGTATTCGTGGATAGCAGAGGTAATTGACTGAGTCAGGCTCCACGGGGTAGAGGAGTGATTTAGGAGGGGTCCATTCGGACACATTCTGAAGCTACCTTGATATTCAGGCCGTTTTTACCCCCATGTTGCATTTCATGTGCTTAGACGAGAGGTTCACTTCTGCAATGCTCGCCCTGATGAGATGTGGTTTTACATCGGAGGTAGACTACATCAATTAGGGCCTTAAGAGTATGCCTGGATCACCGGACTTCAATTTGGCCGGGTGGATCCGCACATGATAGGTTTTTGGGGCACAATCTATTGACCCCGACACAGACCCTTGACATGTTTAGAGTGATAGATGTTGGATCTCTGGAGTAGGGTGATGTCCTCAGGCTTGCTTGGCATCATCGTCAGATGTTGGATGTTGATACTTGAGTCTTCATCAATCATTCCTTATTACGTGTGGTCCATCCTCAAGGATTTGCCAGCGGCAGAGGTATTTCCCTGGGGCTAATGGGTGGAGCATGACATAGCATTGCCTCTAGCACGCCATTGATGACGAGTCTCTGGCGACGAAGAGGCATTTATATGGCAATGCCTGAGTGTTAATGGTGTGACTTCAAATCTACCATGTTTGGGAATTCTTACGATTTATATTCACCTTTTGGGTCCTTTATTGATGTTTTTTCTTTCAATGCAGTGGTGGATGCATGCTCACTTAACGTCCTTATGCCTGTATTTGTCCATTGATGCTTGTCCCAGAGCTTCTAGACTCGGTGCTACATGGCACCTGAGGTGCCTTCTCCAGAGGCCGATTCAGTCCACTTCCAAAGTACAGTGGCATGTTCTATTAGATAGGATAAGCAATCAACCTTTCCACTTGTGTTGTTTTTTTTTTTTTATCTCTTACTTTTTAAAAATCAAATGTTCATTAAACTAAACTATGACGTACATGGGCATCTGCTTCATCACCATACATTGAGCCAGATGAGCAGAAGCAGCAGATGCCTTATTAGACTGATTTTGACGACCTCCCGTATATTCCACCTGTTTGTTGGGGGGCTTCAAAGCCTAGCTCATTCTAGGAGGTCGTCCGACAGGAGCCACCCCCCTCTGTGATTATAGAGATTGGTCTAATGATAGTTGAATTAGTAAATTGTAAATTAAATAGAGATGATATTATGTCTAATGTTTTATATCTGTTTTATTTTTAGTTACCTACTCCAAGAGTTGGGGATGCCGAGATCCCCGGGGATGAGAAGGAGCATTCTGAGAAGTGATGTCTATCCCCTGTGAGATCGGAGGGACAGAGGAGGGTCGCCTCTAGGTATGTATCTTTTCATGTTTGTTAAAATCAAGCTTTCAATTCAGTATGTATATTTATTATAATTTATGTTTAAAATTATTATACGCACCCGAGAGCGTTGAGAGGCTCTATCATTCTTCTCTTACTGGCGATGACATGATGGCCCAGCTCAGGACTCTATCGGCAGAGTTTGAGGAGTGGGTCCATGCCCACTTTATCGCACATGTCGATGCCCGCTTTGTGGAGTAGCATAAGTGGGTGACTGCTCAATGGGAGCAATTGGCCCAGGCTCGGTACACTACTGTCCTACAGCAACTAGATGAGCTAGAGAGTCGACAAAGCTTGGGGTAGGTTAGCCAGACATCTCGTTCACATCAGGTTAGTATATGCTCTAGAATCTGAATTATTTAGCTATTGATTATATTCGAATCGTATTTATTTTCTTTAAAACTAGTAGGAACAGATGACTAGTGGTGGATCGGATACAGATCCACCTGCTCCGTTTGTGGTCAACTCTACCCCTTAGGTTAGTTCAGATTTATAATAGTTTTATCTTTTAATAGATAATATTTACATAAGTTAAGTTATTACTTATGTTATTTATGAAGACATTCAAAGAAATTTCCAAATATACCCAAATTGAAATGAATATTCTAATTTTACCAAATTTCTAAAAACAATTCATTTCTACCCATTTGGATCGCCTCAATTTCACACTATATCCAAATTAACTTCTTAACATTTTTGGGTAAAAAAAAATTACCCCACAAATAGGAAATACACCTTTGCCCTTCGTGCCTTATTACCCTAATTGGAACAAAGGCATAAACGGTTCATTTTCCCATTTCGAGACCCAACATCTCAGCTTCTTCCTCACCGAAACTTTGAGAGGCCACTGGCGCCAGATAAGGGTGAATGGACAGGAGAGATATACAAGATATAGATTTTCAAGTATATTATCGGGGATATTCGAAAGAAGCTTTTTCTGCAAATTTGTGGAATTTAACACAATAAGTGTGTCTCTCAAACCAGGAAGACTGTCATGGAGTATGTTTCTGTAGTATAGGAACTCAAAGCAATGATGGATCCATTTGTACACGTGCACAAATGGATCCATCATTGCTTTGAGTTCCTATACTACATCATTAATATTCTTACCAATCAAGCTTGTCAAATAAGCCCATCTTCCCTTTGCAAGACTGCTTTTCCCTTTAGCACCCGATGTGTAAGTCTCGAGAAAGATGCTCTTAGTAAATTTTGGATTTACTAAGCTTTTAGTATTATGTAGCTCATCAAAGTTGTTCTGGGAAGGAGGGTCAGATAGGATTATCCGTCTGCTTGTCTCAAATTCTATCAAAGCCTTAAATAATAGGTTGTTTTGGTTGCATGATGTGTGACCCTCATCAAATATCAGAATGCCTGGCATCTTAAGAAGAATTTTTCTAAACTTCTCTACCTGCTACCTCATCCTACTTTCACCAACAAGCTTCTCAAGGGAAGTTTCCATCCTATGATTATAGCTTGACTATTGCTTTCCTCCTGACATTCATGAAAGTGATTCCAACTTATCAATATAGCCTCAACCAATTTAAATTCTTTTGTTGAAATGAGGAAAATAGTAACCTTATTAGCTCAGGTATTGTCGAATGCTCATTGATTTTAGTAACTTCTCCCCCAGAATCCATAGAACTCATTTTTCAAATCAAATGTAATCTTCCGATGGAGGGTAGGATTAAGAATTCAAAAAATGAGTTCGACGGATTTTGGGGGAGATGTTACTTAAATCAATGAACATTCAACAATACCTGAGCTAATAAGGTTACTATTTTCCTCATTTCAACAAAAAGAATTTAAGTTGGTTGAGGTTATATTGATAAGTAGGAAGCATTTTCATGAATGTTTGGAGGAAAGCAATAGTCAAGCTATAATCACAGGATGGAAACTTCCCTCGAGAAGCTTGTTGGTGAAAGCAGGAAGGGGTAGCAGGTAGAGAATTTTAGAAAAATTCTGCTTGAGATGCCTGGCATTCTGATACTTGATGAGGGTCACACACCGTGCAACCGAACAGCCTATTGTAGAAGCCTTTGAAAAAATTTGAGATAGGTCGACGGATAATCCTATCTGGCACTTCTTCCCAGAACAACTTTGATGAGCTATACAATACTTCCTGCTTAGTAAATCCAAAATTTGCTGAGAGTATCTCTCTCGAGACTTGCAGGTTTGTTACTAAAGAGAAAAACAGTCTTGCAAAGGGAAGATGAGCTTCTTCGACAAGCTTGGTTGGTAAGAATACTGATGATGCAGTAGAGGAACTCAAAGTAATGATGGATCCATTTGTGCATGTGCATAAAGGAAACATACTCCATGACAGTCTTCCTGATTTTTGAGACACACTTATTGTGTTAAATTCCAGAGATTTGCAGAAGAAGCCTTTTCCGAATATCCCGGATGATATGCTTGAAAAAGTATATCTTGTATCTCTCTTGTCCATTCACCCTTATCTTGTTCTGAATTTGGGTAAAACTGAAAATGCCTCGTTCATGGTTTATTTTTTGTAATTAACAGCCTGAGGGAGATGTTTGTGAGAGGGAGGTGGCAGATACACCTGCTCCAATCTAGGTCTGGACTAAAAAACCAAGTTAGTTTAAACATCACTCTGTTTTTTGAATATTTCATATGTGAACAGATTTTCGTAGTTAGTTAACTTATTTTAAATGGCATTCGGAGGGGGATGCCGGTGAGTGGGAGGGGGCGGATCCACCTGCTCCAGTCGAGCTCCGGACTACCAACCAGGTTAGTTTAAACATCTCTCTGTTTTTGAATATTTCATATGTGAATCGATTTTCGTAGTTAGTAAATTTACTTTAAATTGTAGGGGGAGGGGGATACTGGTGAGAGGAAGGTGGTAGATCCACCTACTCCAGTCGAGCTCCAAACTACAGACCAGGTTAGTTTAAACATCTCTCTGTTTTTGAATATTTCATATGTGAACAGATTTTCGTAGTTAGTTAATTTATTTTAAATGGCAGGAGGAGGGGGATGCCGATGAGAGGAAGGCTTCACCCGCTCTGCTTAGTACTGTTGTATCTGACCATGTTGTTTAGGAGAGACCCAACATAGTTAGCTAAGTTTCTTAGTTTTTTTTTACCTTCATATTTATATGTGTGGTTCGAGTGTCTTTAATTTAATTTCTTTACGTTCTAATAATTCGAATTAAAATTATCTCAGATGGGAGGACGTGCTATTCGGACCAAGGTACAGGCTACAAGTCTCATGTCACCTTTCACGGACCCCTCTCAGCATATACATTCTGGGCCTCCAAAGAAGAAGCCCAAAACAAAGAAAGGGAGAGAGGCAGATCCGGTAGGGTGCCGAGAGAGGGGGGCCTCGTGGTAGTTCTAGTGGACATTCTCAATATTCGGAGCCGCTTGGATACTTTTTGTTCTTCGGGGGAATTGGACAGGTATTTATATTAATTCAGTTAAATTAAATTATAGCCGTCTCGTCATAATTAAGTTACTCTGTCTTTTTTAGTATGTTAGAGTTATTATTTATATTTTCTAACAATTATGGTTTTTATATGGCAGCAACTTGACAGGGGGGAATCCTCTCCTTTGACGGGAACTTTTTGAGGATCGTTCGAGATTGCACACGGGAGCTAGAGGACCCTCATGTTGATCAGTTTATCAAAGGGCTCCTACTGGCAACTACTATGCATCCGGAGGCCTTCCCCATGGCGTAGAAGTTCGCCATTGCCCCTCCTTATCTCTACATAAGTATTAAATTAATTTTTATCTATTGTTCTATTGGAGGGTGATTATATAATATCAATTAAAAATAACTCAATTTGCAGAGTATGCTCCATTCCGCTTGAGTTTCTACCTCCACTGGAGGGAAGCCTGAGATGCATAGGTTCAATGATGGTTCCATTGGCTGGGTGAAGGGAGTCGGAGATGATGGTGAGGTTACTTGGTGCCAGGTCGATGAGTTAATAAACATAGTTCCTATTTAAACTTTTATTTTAAGTTACATTTTATATTAAATATAAAATAATTTAATATTTTCAATGTATTTGTAGATCTTGATTCCATGTTGCCACAAGAATCACTGAATACTTCTACAAATCTCGCTAAAGGGGGCGAAGGTCACTCTATATGATCCGATTCCAGCACAGGATAAAGTGGTAAGGGAGCGCAGGATAGAGCTGATGGAGCTAGTCAGTAGGATGCTGTCGCACCTTCTGGTACAAGCCAACTATTATTCCACGATGGGAGTTGCTGCTGCTCCACCTGCCAAGTTCAGATACAAGTTTTTTGCCATTGAAGCCCTCCCAACTCAGCCTGATTCGACTAGCCGTGGGGCCAATGTTGCATATTATATGGCGCCGCTACTGAGGGGGTATATTTGGATGATTCCATCACTGGATGCTATTCCAGATGCATCCCAGGGCATCGGAGACGAGTTTGCTTCAATCATGTTTGAGTATAGCAGTAGGGCCTAGATTTCTATCCCAGTGATTTTTTGGATTGTATCATGCATATATATATTTTGGACAGCTTGTAAATTATGTGAATGAAAATGAAATTATATTAGCTATTTTACATATATGATGTAATTAAAAATAATATGAGAAAAACAAGTGATGATTAATATGAACTCTGATAGTGATATGTTTGTTGCGTTTGACCTTTGGCATATGATACCGACCTTCGAAAAGATCTTCCCGACCTTCAGATAGATAATCGTGACGTTCCAAACCCAATTCTTACCTCCCCAGTTGTTTATCCTAATTTTTTCCCCCAATTTCATGACTGTAGAAGAAGAAGAAGAAATATGGCCGAGAAAAATAAAAAATCATGTGGTAGGATAAATGAAAATATTGTAAACTAGTAAGAAGATGAAAATCAATTACAAGTCATGAATCGTCTTAACACCAACATCGCCTTCAAAAAAATCCACACTCTCATGTGCGACACTTACACTGACATTAACAAACACTCCCGCTTCAACTGCGCCTCCAATGTTTGTCCAGAAACTTGAGATTGTTGGGTAGATATTTTATTGGATGGGTGCCTTTCTTGAGCATGATCATGTGATGGAACTTATACTTCGAATGGTGGGGCGTCTGTGGCTGTGTTCAAACAAGTTTGAGGATTGTGTCCTTTACTTTTGCATATCGTGCAAGCTTTCTTCCGTCGAAATTTTTCACTTCAAGAGAGGAACCGACCTTCTTGTGGTCTTCCTACCTCTCTTTTTTGCAAACAATGCATTGAGACCACATCTTCCAAACCTGTAATTCTATTCAACTCGAAGACAACGGAACAGGTTGTATCGAAGGTACATATGCCTTTCTCAATAATTGTGCATCAAAAGAATTTCCAAGGCACAGAGAATAGTAGTAAGCCCCGATTTATCAATAACGAATTAAAGATGAGAAAAAACAAATTAGGATTATTATTTTAAATCTATTTTCTAAACAATAGGGAAGGTCCGGAAGCTTGAACCTACCTTATAGAAGGTCTCCTCGGCCTCCCGTAAGGTCAGTTCAGCCGTTTGGACCTTCTGTTTAAATTATACGAAGGTTTTTCAATACCTGGCAATAGTAATGGCATGTTTACAAGGAATTCCTTCTAGTTCCCATCTCCAACATGCACAAGTCCTCCGAATCATATCCTCAACAGCCCGTGCTTCTTGTGGGGCATTACTGACAACATACTCCTTACTAGATTGAATGGATGTAGTACGCAACCTTTGTTGGTCAACCTACACAGCTTCTTGCTCAATTCGTTCCATAGCACGTTTGGTAATAATATCAGACATTGTAGCTATTGCTTCTCGGCCTTTATTGAACTAACTCTAACACATACCCCTATAAAACTCGTGAGCTGATATAATCGGCAATTTCCTAGCTTTCTTGATAGCTTCATTGAAGGACTCCACAAGATTGTTTGTCATTTGGTTTTATCAATTTTTCGAACAATAAGCACATTACCAACCCAATGGCCCTACCTCAACATCCAATCACTGATGAACCCTAAGGCGTATATGTTGAATCTCCTCAAAGTGGTGGTCGCATTTGTGCTCATCATAGGCATATGCAGCACTTTTGAAAATCACTGCAACATGAGAATCTCTGGATTTTGTCTTTAAGTTTTCCTTCAAATGTCAAAAACAAAAGGCATGTTACATTTTTCTCACGACGTGCAGTATGCCTTTGTGTTGATCGAATACAATTACCAAATCAATGGGCAATCCGTATGCAGTTCTTTGGCTTCTTAAGAACCATTCCCATGAATCATTGCCCTCCTCTTCACCAAATCCAAATGCAAGGGGAAAAGTATGTCCGTTTCCATCCTCATAGATAGTTGCGTAAATTTTGCCATTGCGTGCACCTTTCAAGTGTGTTGCATCTAGGATAATGACGGGTCTCATAAACGATCTCCTTTGCACACTGTAAAAATCTTCGGGCTTTGGTGTATCCTAGCTTCACACCATAATTCACCCGCATGTCTTGAATCACACTTTTGGGTCTGTGATTCGCATCGACGATTTTACCAGTGTACAAACAACCTATGGTTGATGCACTTACATCCCTGTTTTGACTTTGCTGTATAGTTTGAATGCAAAAGTGAGTCAGGACAAACTTGTGAATCACCCATATCAGGCATCTAACTCTACACTGTGCACGTATCATGAATGTGTAATCTTTTTTATTCTTGCATCAAGCCTCGAATCTGGTCCTACCCAAAAGTACCACGTGATAGGAAAATCAAATCTTGAGTGAATTTTGACCGATTGTTGTCGTCAATTCATCCTTACTGTTAAAATTGAATCTTTCCCTATCGAACACACAAGTGGAATGGTTTCATCTTTGGAATAATGCACCTCGGCTTCATCACCCCAGGCCATGTTTGTGACTCAAGTAGCAGGGTCCAGTATAGATTGCTCAAAGAGAACTACAAGCCTAACCCCATCGTCAAAGCTCACGGGGACATCATCATCAACATTGCGAATATATTCTTCTTCGTAATCATCATCAACATCGGTGCGAATATTTCTGGATGGCCCAGGTTCATCGTTTACAAATGTGAATGTCCCATCCGGTTTCCTTTTGTACGCATTAACAAAATCATCCATTGCATGATCACCACCACACTAATGTAATCTTTCAATTTTGTTAATAATCACCATTTTAGGATAAGCTTCCTCCATCAAATACATGATCTCGTATATAACTTCAATTTCCAATAATTTAGCACTTCTATCGGATAATCTGGATGCAAATGAGATTTGTACATCAAATTGGTTTAAATCAATCATCATGCAGCCTGCCATAGTTCTACTAAAATCTTCATAACTGCTGTCGTTTGGTATGACTACCGGGCGTGCCATTCCACTTATAGAACCATCGTGAGGAATAATTCTGATTAAAGCCATTTCTGCATGAATCCAAAGAAGAATATATTCAGGAAAATGTACAAGCAATACTAGAAAGAAAAGGGGAGAAATATCCTAATTAAAAAAGATGCAGAGAAAAAAGGGTCTATGTAGTTTTTGAAATAAAAAAAAGGACCGGAAAAAAATACTTGAAGGAGGAGATGACCATAGGGAAGGTCGATATAATCCCTTCGAAGGACTAATTGACCTTCTGGATGGTCAATTGAACTCAAAAAAAAAATATTGAAGGTCGATTTCATCCTTTGAAGGTTGGTATAATCATCCGAAGGTCGAAATGATCAACTGGAAGGTCAATTGAACCAAAAAAAAAAAAAACAAAACTGGGCTTGGAGGTCGGCCTCTACTACTGAAGGTTGTTCTCTACTCTCGAAGGTTGGCCGATAATTCGAACACTCAACAAAAGCAACTTTCCTTCTTTCCTTCTTTATACCAAACAAACAATACAAAACGGATGACCAGCAAAACCTAGCGACACTTAGGAATCAGAACACAGCCATCAAACATTATAACAACAAAAAAGAAAAAAAAAACTGAACACAAACTCAAACTGAACGACGCCAACTTGATATTGTCAAGAAAAAAAAACCAACTCCTCTCCCAAATTCAGACGCAACTACCAACTGGTTTTTTTCTTCAACAGGGAGAATGGGTAGGTTTCAAGTTCAACTTTCAACGAGGAAACTTCATCAATGATGCAGTAGTTGTACGGTCTTCAATTTGGTTTTACAACAGTTGCAGTGGTAGTTGGGGTGTTTTAAATGTTGAGGGCAATATGGTAACTACATGATAAAAGTGAATAAAGGTTAGTTAGTTAGTTACCTTTTTTTTTTTTTTTTTTAGGGAAAAAGTAAAAATGGGTATAGAGTAAAAAGTTAATTTTTAAATTGGATAAATTATGAAATATTGTACAGATTTAAGTAATATTGAAATCTTTCTAGTCAAATTGAGTAAATGTGAAAATACTCCAAATATAAATTAGGGAAATTAAGGGAAATCATGAATAAGGTTACATTAATAGTTTTGGGAATTTTGGCCTTAATGTTTATTGCAGAAACAACAGTAGATGAGATTAAAATCAATATTCCTGATATGGAAATCAAAGAAGGATCAGATCCTGATTGTTTTAAGTATGGTCCAATGGAGTGCTGTCTTGCCAAAAATAGAACGCTTAGCGAGAACATCGATAATATTCCTGATGTGGAAATCAAAGAAGGAGATCCTAATTGTTGTAAGTATGGTCCGATGGAGTGCTACCTTGCCAAAAATAGGAAGCAGCAGTTATGAAGCTGTAGCAGTTAGGGATGGCAATGGGGCAAGTCAGGGCAGGTTTTTGAAAACCCAGACCTGCCCTGCCTTTCCTAAAGCCAGGCCCACCCTGGCTTATGACCTGTCATTGGTTTATCAATACAAGCCTGTGACCTGCCCTGTTCTGTTCTTATTAGGTCCAACTTGCCCCATTTTAACCCGTCCTAGTAGTCACAGATGGGTTATTCAGGACAACACAGATTGAAATTCAGAAGATTAAACAGATTCCAAACCAAACCTATTAAATTAACCTTCTAGTATTCTAACAAATTACATTCAAAATGGAATTTTAACGGAATATTGTCATTGTGCAACCCAAAACAACACATTCTAGTATACTAACATATTACATTAAAAATGTTCCTCAATGGAATTTTAACAAAATTAACCTAACAAATTAAATTCATACAATTTTAACAAATGGCCAGAATCTGGTCTTAATCAAGGTAAACTGCATGAACACTTGGCAAAATCTATATAGCAATCTTATAAATTGGAATTGTACCTATACTAGGCATTTTATCATTAGCAAATCAAAGAATGAATTCCCCGGTCTTGAATTTCTTTGAGATATTTGTTGCAATAACGTTATCAGCTGTGCTGATAGCAGTACAAGGGGTAGATCAACTTATGTCAGGGTGTCCGAGGAGCTATGGAAATGTAGAAATTCCTTTTCCATTTGGCTCAGGGGAAGGAGAGGAAGAAGATAGGGATGGAAATCAGCGATGGCCTGTAGTAGTGACAGACAATAGAGGCTTGGCAGTAGCAATGGTTGCTTGCGAGAGGCAGTAGCAAGAAGAAGACACAGCATAGAGAGGAAGAAGAAACGGAGCAGAGAGGAAGAAGAAAAGGTGGATCAGAGAGGAAGCAAAAGGTGATGCGTAGAGAGGAAGAACCAAGCGCTAAGTAGAGAGGATGAAGAAGATGCTGAACGGAGAGGAAGAAGAAGTCGTTGCATAGAGAAAGAGAGAAGAATGAGAGGAAGCGGCTACCACGTACAGAGGCGTAAGGAAGAGAGAGCAAGATTAGGGTTATCAATTATTATAATATATATATTCAAAGAATATATATATAGCGGGCCAGGTCGGGCCACTTCATTAACCAGTCTCAGACCCGACCTGATCTATACACGAGTCTCCCTTATAAAACTCATATCTGCCCCATCCTTAAATAGACCAGATAAAACCCGTCTCAAACGGGTCAAGTCAGGTCGGGTACCCATCGGGACAAGTCATTTTGCTATCCCTATACTTTGCATACTGGATTTCTAGTCCTCCCTTCCTCCTTCCAATAGCAGACAGCGAAAGACGCCAGGTATCTTTAACGAATTGCTTTTGAAATAGGATCTTCCTTTCCTGCCTGTAAACCCCTTCTCTTTTTTTCCATTTCAGTAGTACGGTCTTGTCTGCTTATCTTCCTTTCTCCTTTCTATTCTATAGTAGAAAGCCTGGTTCACGACATCTGGTCTCAGGCGAAGTACAGTATAGGGGTCCTTACTATGCATCCTGACCGCTTCTTGGTATGGAACCGGCGGGAGTGCCCGCATCTTCCTGTGGACTAGAATCTCCTATTCGAAGACTCCATTTCTAGATCCCTCTGTGCTCCCATTCCTAATGTCCTCTATGAATGTGGTACCTATATTGAAGAATGTGTCATATGTATTAAGGAGTCTGATGATATGTCCAAAGTAGTAGCACAGAATAACAGAGACTTATTCCGAAATAATAATTATAACATTAATCAGAGTTGTTTGTTTGTAATTTTACTTTGCCTATTTTTGTCCAAGGTTTTTTTTTTTTTCTTTTTTATTGAAAACGTTCCCATGGATTAATATAGTATTACATTATGTTTATGTGCTTGAGATTATTTTCAGATTATTATTATTATTATTATTTTGGGAACTAAATAGGATCCCTAGAGGTTTGTACTATTTTAACATTTGAGCAAATATGATTTGTCTCTTCAAGAGATTTTAATCGATAAAACTCCTTGTATGAGTTTTATAAACTCTTTATTTGTTTGTGTGAGATCAATTACTCCCTCCATCATTATTTACAAGTTACTATTCATTATTTTGTGAAAATTAGGTAATTTTTTTTCTTAATATTAATCAAACTAACAATATTCATTAAATAAAACAAAAAGATAAGGAAAATATAGTAAAAAACTTGGTAAAATATCCAATTAACTAACCATAATGACTTATATTTAGTGATAATGAAAATTAGCTCAAATAATTTGTAAATAGTGATGGAGAAAGAATTATTTAAAAGCTTTTCATTGTTCAAACTTTTTAACCCCTACATTTAAAATCAAGATTACCACATTTAATATATTATACTGAATTTCATTATTCATTGTTTTTTTTTATTCTTTTCCATTAATATCTATTCTTTCAAACTAATTTATTTACTTTTTTTCATTTATGAACTTGAAAATATTGTAACATTTAATACAATATACTAAATTTAGATTAAAATAATTTTCAATTATCATGAAATGAATGTATTAATGGTTGAGTGAATTTAAAGAATAGAAGTATAGTGTATTTAATTTAAAATAAGCTTGTATTTGATTGAATATTTTTCAAATTGAATTTTTTAAGGAATTTATGGATTTAATTTAATTTTCATGAAGAAGTTATAAGTTTAATCAGATATTTTTACGAGATTTTTCAACTTACCTACTTCCGTTGCAATCAAATGAGCCTCGGAAAAGCCATTTGTAGTTTGACTATGGTCTTTATAAGAAAGTTTACCCAAAATAAGGTTTGAAGCTTCTTCTGTTGTCCGAATATTTCTCCCCCTTGTGCAATAACCAAAAGACAAATGTGCACTAGCAGGGCAAAAATAAGACAGCCGGTCGCTAGAAGAAATGCCACAACTGCAAATGGAATCTCCCATTCTCTTGGTGGCCTTTCCTTCCTACATTCAGGCAATTGTAATGATCTTATACCTCCACATAGATTCTTATTTCCAGCTATCGAAAATCCTCTGATGTTTCTAAAGATGCCTTCATTTGGAACTTCTCCTTCCAAGAAATTGAACGAGAGATTTAACCGACACTAAGTTATGCAGTTTTGCAAGACTGGAAGGAATTAACCCAGAAAGATTATTGCTGGAAATATCTACGGCTTCAAGGCCCATCAAGCTATCAAATAATTCTGGGATGAAACCATCAAAATTGTTACCCTGCAATCTTAGGAACTCCAGAACGACACAGGAGCTAAGAGTGTCTGGCAGCTTTCCAGATAGGTTATTGTTGGAAACATCCACGTCTGCAAGATTTAGCAACTTGCCAACTTCCATTGATAAAGGTCCAGTGAGTTGGTTGTCTGCCAGGCTGAGACCAAGCGAGAGTGAAAAAGGGCCTAGAATTTCTACAAGAATTTCACCAGTAAGTCTATTGTATGAAAGATTCTGTTTCAGCAAAGTTCTACAGTCACTCGAAGAAACTAGAATGACTCCTTCCAGTCCATTTTCTTGCATTTCAAGAATACTTAGAAAGGTAATCCCTCCAATGGAAGCAGGGATGCCTCCACTGAAATTGTTTCTTGACAGATAAAGCCCCTGGAGTTTGGTGAGATTCCCAATTAATTCAGGGATGCTTCCCGAAATGTAGTTGCCATCAAGTCTCAGAGATTGGAGTTCAGTTGAAAGATATGCAATTGAACTGGGTAACATGCCTCTATGATTATTGTCATCCAAGTGCAACATTGTGAGCTTCGTACAATTTGTCAAGAAAGTCAGGAAATTCAATCCAATGCTTTCACTTCCAAGTGGATTTCTCGAGAGGAGTAACCACTGCTGCTCCTTAAGATCACCAATGCTCATAGGTATCGGTCCTGATATGGCATTCATACTAATGTCCAACTCTCGCAATCCAGAAGCATTTGTTGTGGATGCAGGAAAATTCCCCGATAATTGGTTTGAACCAACACGAAAAATTCTTAGTCCCTTGAAATGGAAGCCTAAATCCCACGGAAAAGAACCATTTAATTGGTTTAAATCAACCTCAAAAACCTGAATTGAGGATAAGTAAAAAATTCCTGCAGGTAGGACACCAGATAACCTGTTGGCAGACAACTGAAGAGACTCCGGTTCGGAAAGCTTGACACTCAGCTGGAACCATTCCTTCAAGAGTTAGATGACAAAGACACAGCGAGCAAGGCAGATAGATCCTCGAGTGAAGATGGGATTGATCCACTAAACCCGTTTTGAGAAAGAAACAATTCTTGAAGGTTTGACAGTGAACCCAACTCAGAAGGAATTTTACCTGTAAGGCGATTTCTGCCTAAATTGATGACCCTAAGACCGAAACATTGAGTAAGATTTCTTGCCATCTCATCTCCAAAAGAGTATTAAAAAGTGAGATTTGCTGTAACCGAGAGAGCCCACCAATTTGTTGTGGAATTCTTCCATGGAATTGGTTATTGTCAAGCTGGAGAATCTCGAGGAAGGTCAAGTTTGCTATGTAAGGAGACAAGGTAGCTACAACTTCCATACTTGCTAAGGTCAAGGCCTGACTCTTGGTGTCGGTTGTTGCAGGTGACTCCTTCCCAACTCCAGAAATGAACAGAATCGTACCAAGAATCCACGAGGGTCACGTGCAATTTGATCTTTTGTGGAAAGCAAAGCTAACAAATCTGTTCCATTGTTGGTCCTGGCCGCTGCCCGTGACGGAAGAGTCAGAGAAATTAGTACTGTGAAAGAGAAAAAAACATAAGAAATTTGCAACCTAGAACCCACGATACCTTGCATCTCTAACAAATACATCATCAGACCAGTTAGGAAGATCGGAGGCCTATGGGAAATGGAAAATCAAGACCAACATCATCAATGGTTTGCTGCAGCTAAGGAGATTTCAAATTCCACAGATTCCTATAAAAATGTCAATGGGAATTGTCAAATTGTTGACTTGGGTCGTGCAGATTCAAAGTCAGAAAAAATCCCAATTTAATCCTTAAAAGTATTATTTGTTGGAAAAGCATGTCCAAATTTTAAGAATGGCAGTCATCTGCATCCTTTTTTTTTCGGAATTCTTGGGAAGAGGAAAGAGGAAAAAGATCCATAATTTTAGTCTTTTTTTAGGGTGTTTTCATATCTACTCAATGTGAATAGAAAGATTTCTATTTTACCTAAATGTATACAACATTTCATAATTTATTCAACTCAAAAACTAACTTTTCACTTTAAATCCATTTTGACTTTTTCCTTAAAAAAAAGAAAACCAAAACTAACATTTATTCACTTTTAATATGTCTTAACTATATTGCCCTCAACATTCAAAACATCCCAACAACCATTGCACTACAGTAAAATTGAATTGAAGACAATATAACTATTGCATTATTGATGAAGTTTCCTTTATCCATTTTGACTTTTTCCTTAAAAAAAAGAAAACCAAAACTAACATTTATTCACTTTTAATATGTCATAACTATATTGCCCTTAACATTCAAAACATCCCAACAACCATTGCACTGCAGTAAAATTGAATTGAAGACAATATAACTATTGCATTATTGATGAAGTTTCCTTGGTGAAAGTTGAACTTGAAATGAACTCATTCTTCTTGTTGAAGAAAAAGAACTGTCGATGGTTGGGTTTGAGTTTGAGAGAGGAATTGGTTTTTTTCTTTACAAGATCAAGCTAACATTGTTTGGCCAACTTTGAGTTTAGTTTATTTTTCTTTTTTGCTATTATAGTAATTGATACTTGTGCTTTGATTCCTAAGTGCCTTTGGGTACTGGTATTTGTCCGTTTTGTATTGTTTGTTTGGTATAAAGAAGGAATGAAAGGAAGTTGCATAGTGTTTGGCATTGATTTACACTTGATTTGGCTCCAAAATTGCAGAAGGTCGAAAAGACGTCTGGAGGTTATGGTTGATCTTCGGGAGTATCGACTGACCTTCAGGAGGTTTCAGCCGACCTTCAAGCCTTTTCTTTTCTTAGTTGAACCAACTTTCCAATGGATTAATTTGACCTTTGAAGTATTATATCGACCTTCAAACAAATTTTTTTTTTTTTTTTTTTTTTTAAGTTCAATACACCTTTGAAGGGATTATATTGACTTTCCATATGGTCATCTCGACCTTCAAGCCCTTTTTTTCAATGTTTTTTTTTTTAAAAAAAATGTATTTAGACCCTTTTTTCTCTCCATTTTTTTTTAAAATTAAGATATTTCTCCCTTTTTCTTTCTAGTATTTCTTGTACATTTTCTTGAATATATTTTTCTTTGGATTCTTGCAGAAATGGATTACATCAGTTAGGTTCTTTACAATGGTTCTCTGAGTGGAAGAGAGTGTCCGGTAGTCGTACGAAACAACATCAGTTATGAAGATTTTAGAGAACTATAGCAGGCTGCGTGAATATTGATTTAAACCAATTCGACATGCAAATCTCAATTGCATCCAGATTATCCGATGGAAGTACTAAATTATTGGAAATTGAAGATATATAGGGGATCATGTATTTGAAGGAGGAAGCTGATCCTAAAATGGTGGTCATTAACAAAATTGAAAGATTACATCAGTATGGTGGTGATCATGCAATGGATGATTTTGTTAATGCATATGAAAGGAATTCAGATGAGACATTCCCACCTCTAAACAATGAACCTAAGCCATAAA
Organism: Parsonsia alboflavescens; assembly: GCA_028571225.1. Taxonomy (NCBI): domain Eukaryota; kingdom Viridiplantae; phylum Streptophyta; class Magnoliopsida; order Gentianales; family Apocynaceae; genus Parsonsia; species Parsonsia alboflavescens. Next base: position 18,572 of record JAOXNR010015542.1, read on the forward strand.
GAAATATTCACACTGATGATGATGATTACGAAGAAGAATATATCTGTAGTGTTGATGATGATGTCCTCATGAACTTCGACGATGGGGTCACTAACTTGGTTCCTTTTGAGCAATTTATACAGAAACATTCTACTCAATTCACAGACATGGACTGGGGTGAGGATGCAGAGGTGCATTATTTTGAAGATGAAACCATTCCACTTGTGGATTCGATAGGGAAGGATTTAACTTTTAATAGTAAGGATGAATTGACGGTAGCGGTTAGTCAATATTCATTCGAGAATCGATTTTCCTATCATGTGGTACGTTTAGATAATGCAAGATTTGAGGCACAATGCAGGAATAAAAAATATTGCTTTTTCATGATATGTGCACAGTGCAGAGCTTGATCGCAGATATGGTGATTCACAAGTTTGTCCTGACTCACACTTGCATTCAAACTGTATATCAAAGCCAAAACAGAGATGCAAATGCATCAACAATTATGGTGTGAAACTAGGATACACCAAAGCCTAGAGATCTTTGCAGCGTGCAAAAGACATAGCTTATGGAATTCCAAAGGATTCACTTAGACAGCTTCCATCATACTTCTACCTCTTGGAATGTACAATGCCAGTGACCAACATAACATTGTTGGAGGAGCATTTTCTGAGGTCATTTTGTGCACTTGGTCCTTTGATCAAGGGTTTCAAGTATATGAGATCCATCATTATCATAGATGCAACATATTTGAAAGGTGAACAGGCAACAAAATTTATTTAGTTGTCTGTGCGAATGGAAATGAGCAAACTTTTCCCTTTGCATTTGGATTTGGTGAAGATTAGGGTAATGATTCATGGGAGTGGTTCTTAAGAAGATTAAGAACTGCATACGGATCACCCGATTATTTGGTAATTGTATCCCGAGGTTCCACATACCTTTTGTTTTCGATACTTGAAGGAAAACTTAAAGATAAAGTGTAGCGATCTTCGTGTTGCAATGATTTTCAAAAGTGCTTGTGAAAAGCAATCTTGTGGAGTCCTTCAATGAACTGATCAAGAAAGCTCGGAAGTTTCTGATTACATCCGCTCAGGAGTTTTATAAGGGTGGGTGTCAGAATTGGTTCAATAAACGCTGAGAAGCAGCAGCTACAATGCTTGATATTATTACCAAATGTGTTGTGAAACGGATTAAGAAAGAAGCTGTACAGGTTGACCCACAAAGACTGCATACCAAGGTTTTTTAACTCGAGAGTTTAAGTAAACTCGGATAGTAAACTCGTGGAGTGTACATACCGAATATATATATATATATATGTGTGTGTGTGTGTGTGTGTGTGTGTGTGTGTGTGTGTGTATATATATATATAATAATTTATATATTATCACAATAAAATAAATATCCCAATAATATAGCAAGAAAAGTCTAAAGTTCATATTTATAATCAATTCCAAATAAAATTACAATAAACTAACAAGCTTTATAAAACCAAAATCCATCTAACATTTTTTAAAACATCAATAATCAAAATCAAATTTCATGATAACATAAAAAACTAGATGAATAAGAAAAAGAAACATGCAAAATCAAGACTCAAGAAAGTCTATTGTAAGATTATCATCACTAGCTGCTTGTTCATCGTCACTATCATCATGATCAAACTGAATATCCAAATTATCGTATCCAAGCTAGTCTCATCAGTTCGAGATGAAATACAGTTCATTTTGTGGTTGAGTAAGTTTGTAACCTGATGGAATTATTGAAATCCTTCAAAAAGTTATCTTGAAGGTAATCATCACTTCATATCTACAAATGCCATGCTCTTGAAGTTGGATTCTCATCATCAACTGGTGCAATTTTCACCAACCATTACATTCTTGGTTGGATTTTCAATAGAGACGACGAATGAAGCACAAGACCCGAATCCTGCAAAGCTACCTCCACTTCCCAACCAACGAGACCCAAAAAAGAAGCAAAAAATATGCACTGAAAGAAAGAAAAGAATAAAGTTTAAATAGTGGAACCTTTACCCTTGCTTGGGTTCAAATTCTCCAAGAGAAATTCAACTAATCATCTGACTTTTTGTTCAAGGATAATTTTAGGAACAAATTTACACATTTAAGAGATGCAAGATTGGAGTGGTTTGTTAAAGAATTCAAGCAAGAAACTAAAACCAGTTATCTCTATTGAAATGTGCAAAGATGCATTTATATTAGAGAATCATGTATCACTTATAAGGAAAATAGCCACTCTAAAACAAAATATGTACCTGGAGTAAATCACGAATCAATTTAAAAATAGAGCGTCGATCCACATTTCATTGAACTAGAGGACCAAACACATATTGGATGCAGAAAAAATTTGAGGCAATGATAGCTCATGTGTTCACACTGTTTTGAAAAGAGAAAGTATAAGGTGAACTGAAACAAATGTCGTCAATGAAAGTTGGAAAACTAAAGATCATAGATCATCAACAAAACTCATCTTTTAAAATAAGCCCACCTAGAGAAACCTTTAATCAGAGATCATATTGCAAGCAAGATGATAGAAATAGTAAGGAAATGAACGAGGAACAACTCCATCATTTTGTTTCTAAAGAAACAAATTATATTTATGGGCACTCTGAAGATAGCATACTTAATAGTGAGCACAAATATAAGAAATAACATCTAACAGTCTATTGCAAGGTTGTTATTTGTTAAACACTTAACACATAAAAATACATTTATAAACAAATTCAGTCATCCACAATCACATAATACATTATTCAACTTTCAATTTTAATATTATTATACAAGGAGAAGTGTTTCTTTCACCATTGGCATACATAAGCAAAAATTCCCAGGAACGGCATTATGGCTGACACTATAGGATGACAGGATATGTTTTAGTTCAACTTCAACCTTCACATTTTGTGTGAACAAACAGCAATAGCATCCCTTCAACTAGTAGATAAGGTACCAAGGCTCGAAATAAGACATTCATTTAGTTCTTGGTTTTTCTTTCCATTAAATGCCCTGAGTTTAACTTTGTTAGGTCAATATAAATCTGTTTCAATTCAGTTGTTATAAATTGTTGAACTCTTAACAATATCTCAGTCTCCTCCTATCTCAAACTCATTCAACATGAAAGCTTTAAAAAGGAAGAATTTCTAGTTAGGCTGGAGCTTTTTGGTATAGATAGAGAATTGCATTTTTTGCAGACCTTTCCTATGGTTCTCAAAAAGTCTACTATATTCATGAAGAAACTGGTAGAGTAAACCTTAAAATGAGCCAAGATTGTTCTTAGGGAAAGAAAACAAGGTTTAGGAGAATGAAATTGAGAATTTTTACTCCATGGTCTGTTCACATGTTTGTGAGAAAGTAGTGAGTATATACTGAATAAAATTTATTTTTGATAAGAATGGATCATTGGAACACGTGTCAAATGATTCTTGAAAAAAATGATTCCATGATGGGGTTGCACAATGGGGATTCTCACTATAGGAAGGAAGTTACGCAATTACTTTTTCCCCAATTTGGCATGTCAGCATAGAGTTAAAGAAATTAAAGACCACATAGAGGAAAGGAGACACAAAAAGATAGGCATGCCTCTTTAGCTTCTCTAACTCTGTCCAAAGCAGGGGAGATATCTTCAGAGTTTAGCTGTTCATTCAGCAACTTCGGCACCCTCCCTCACAGAGTCACAACCAACGTTGAGGAGAAGTTGGGCAAAGGACAGGGATGCTTCCAGCTCCTTCGATTGGGTTGGCACAGGCTAGATGAAGAAGAAAAAGAAGAAGAAGAGAGCTCTGGATTTGGATTTTGGAGAGTCGAGATCCGAGACTGGAAGAAGAGGAAGAAGAAGTCGGCGGTTGAGCTAAAGAGGAAAGAAACAATGAGCTGGAGCTGAATTTTGATCTGATGTCTTCTAATTCGAAATTGAAGGGGTGTAAATGCGTCAAGTCACCGAGTTCAAATTGGATCATTTTACTTTCAGCTGGAATTGGGGGAAATAGGTGAACTCGGTCAACTTGCACTATTTTAGCGAGTTTACCTATTTTTTCTTGTTTGATGTGACTTTACACGTTTATATACTGTAAGATCGTGAACTCATGTGATTTTACGAGTTAAATTGCGATTTTAAAAACCATGCCTGTGGATGTCGGAGATGGGAACTCGAAGGAATTCTGTGTAAACATGACATTGCTGTCGCTGGGTATTGAAAAAACCTTTGTATAATTTAAATAGACATTCTAGATGGATGAACCGACCTTCCGAGAAGCCAAACCAACCTTCCGTAAGGCCGAGCCAAGCTTCCGTAAGGTAGGTTCGATCTTTCGGACGGTCGAAGGCATGACGGTTGAAGGCCGAAAGGTCTCAGACCCGAAGGTCTAAGGCCGGAAGGTCGGTTAGACCTTCTTTAAGGTAGGTTCGACCTTCTGGAAGGTATGTGTGACCTTTAGGACATTATTTTCTATTTTCTCCCTATTGTCTAGAAAATAAATTTGAAATCATAATCCCAATTTGTTTTCTTATCATCTTTAATTCTTTATAGGGAAGTTAGGGCTCACTACTATTCTCTATGTCGTGGAAATTCATTTGACACATAACTATTGAGGAAGGCATATGCATCTTCGATACATATTGTCCCGTTATCTTCGAATTTGAATAAAATTGCAGGGTTGGAAGATGTGATTGTCAATGCCCCATTTGCAAGAAGGAGGTTGGAAGACCCCAAGAAGGTCGGTTCAATTCTCGAAGTGAACAACACCAACAGAAGAAAGCTTGCATGATATGCAAAAGAACAATCGTCTAACTTGTTCGAACATAGCCACAAAAGCCCCACCACCCGAAGTAGAGGTTACATTATTGTATGATCATCCTCAAGATGCTCACCTATCTAATCCAATATCTACCCAACAATCTCGAGTTTCTTGAGAAACATTGGAGGCTACAAATGAAGCGGGAGTGTTTGTTAATGTTAATGTAAGTGTCGTCGATGAGAGTGTGGATTTTTCTAAAGGTGATGTTGGTGTTGAGATGATTCATGACTTGTAATTATTTTCATATTCTTTTTATTACATAGGTCATTTTCATTTATATAATTTAAATTGTGTGCAAAATTTTCATTTGTCCCACCACATGATTTTTATTTTTATTTTTTAAAAAGAAGCATGTAATGCAAACTTAGTGAAAATTAAAAATAACAGAACCAATAATAACCATCTCTACTTCATATCTTCATTCCTAACCTGCTACATCCCACCTAGATACAAAACCATCAAACAAAAGCGGTCCTTCTCTAGAACAAAAATCATAAACTGAAGTTTTATAGGTCTTCCTTGCTTATTCCCATGAAGTATATGCAAACTGGAAGTTTTTTGCATCAACAATCCAAAACTTCAAAACAATAACTCCAATAGTTCAATGGGAAGAGCGGTCTAATCTCTTTTAACTCCATTCTCGACCATATGTCTTTTTCTTCTTCCACAGTCATGAAATTGGGAAAAAAAAAAAAGGAAAAACGCAAAAAGAAAAAAAAAACCACCTAAATATCCTTTCACTCAAGACAACGAAAGCAAAGTATACCAGAAAAATAAAGAAAAATATATATGAAAAAAGGAAAAGGTGACGGCGCTAATGTAGCACTAAAAGAAAATGGAAAACAATGAAATGGACGCAATGGAGACTTACCCTTAGCTACGATATCGACTGGTGGAGGTAACTAGTTAAAAAAGGTGACTTAAGGGCAGTTTTGTCATTGCAAATTGGTTGGAAGTTTCCGAATGGTGGAAGGCTATAAGGTTGACCTTTAGGAAGGTCGAATTTACCTTTCAAAGGGTTGAACTAACCTTCATGAAGGATGAAAAGTCCTTCTTGAAGGCCAAACCATCATTCTTTAAGGCCGAACAGTCTTGTGGTCATTATTTTCATGACTTATAATTATTTTCTTATTCTTTTTAATTACATAATATAAATAAAACAACTACATAGGTCACTTTCATTTACATAATTTACATTTTGTGCAAAATATTTACATAATATAAACAAAGAAATCTCTGGGACCAAAAACTATATCTTACGGCTATATGAGAGGGTGATCAAAGCCATCTTGTCCTTGATGCGCTGAGGTGCATATGAAATACCCTCCAGTGAGGGCATCCTCCAAACATACTCCCTTAGTAGCTACTCCATGTAATGTGCAATGTATTCCCTACAGCTAGTTGAATTATTCTAACTAGGGAGGGCTTTAATGCCAAAAAATTCATATCCCATCCTAGCAGGTGGAGCCGCTACAACTCCCATAATGGAATAATAGCCAACCTATACTAGAAGGTGAGGCAGCATCCTACAGATTGGCGCTATCATCTCTATCCTGCGTGCCCTCACCACTGAATCTAGAGATGGCCTCGGATCGTATAGAGTGACCTTCGCCCCCTTTGGCGAGATCCGCAGAAGTACCCAGTGATTCCGGTGGCAACATGGCATCAAGACCTACAAATACATAGCAAATATTAAATTATATAATACAAAATGTAACTTAAGATAAAAACTTAAACAATAACTATGTCTATTACCTCATCAACCTGCGACCATGTGACCTCATCGTCCTCTCTAACTCTCTTGACCCAATTGATGGAACCATCGTCGAACTCGCATGTCTCAAGGTTCCAGGCAACAGCGGCAAAAATGAAAGCAAATTTGAGCAAACTCTGCAATTTGAGTTAGTTTAAATCGATGTTATATAATAAGCATCGATGTAGAATATTTGATAAAAATAAATTTTATATAGAGAAAAGATGGGGCAATGGCGATGGGGAAGGCCTCCAGATGCACTTTAGCTGCCACTTGGAGCCCTCTGATGTACTGATCGACATGAAGGTCCTCCAGCTCCTATGTGTAATCTCGAACTGTCTTCAAAAAGTTCCCATCAAATGAGTGGATTCCCCTCGTAGAGTGACTGCCTCATAAAAACCATAATTGAAAGAAAATAAAAATAATAAGTCTAGCATACTAAAAAAGGCACACTAACTTAATCATGAAGATAAAGCTATACTATATTAATGGAACTAATGTAAATACCTCTTCGATTCCCCCGAAGAGCAGAGAGTATCCAAGAGCCTCCGGGTTTCTGGAGTGTCCACTAGAAATACCTCAGAGCAATTCTCTGACACCCCTACCGGACCTGCCTCTCTCCCTTTCGTCGTTCTGGGCTTCTTCTTTGGAGCCCCAAAATCTTTGTGGTGAGAGGGGTCCATGAATGGTGACATGAGGCTTACAGCCTGAACCTTGGTCCGAAATGCATGTCCTCCCTCCTAAAATAATTTAAAATCCAACTATTAGAATGTGATGAAATTAAATTAAAGATAGTTGAACAAGACATATAAATATGAAATAAAATAAAAAAAACCTAATTAACTTGGCGAATTATGTTGTGTCTCACCTAAACAATAGGGATACAACAGTTCTAGGTGGAGCTCATGCAACCTCCCTCTCACTGGCATCCCCCTTTGGCTGTTATTTAAAATAAATAAACTAATTACGAAAATCAGTTTAAATATGAAATATTCAAAACCAGAGATGTTTAAACTAACCCTAGGGGTAGTCCGGACCTCAACTGTTGCAGATGGATCTACATCCTCCCTCTCACTGACATCCCCATTTGGCCGTTAGTTAAAATATATTTACCATTTAAAATAAATTAATGATTTTTAATTAAAATAACTAATTATGAAAATTAGTAACTATTTATGAAATATTAAAACATAAAGAGATGCTTAAACTAACGTGGGGATAGTGTGGACCTCAACTGGAGCCGGTGGATCTGCCACCTCCCTCTTACTAACATCCATCTCCATCTGTTTGGTACAAAAAATTAACCATTCATAAATAACATAACTAATTATGAAAATTTACATAAATGTTATCTGTTAAAAGAAAGAATTATTATAAGTATGAACTAACTTGGGGGGTAGAGTCGACCACAACCAGAGCAGATGGATCTATATCCTGTCTACCACCCGCCATCTGCTTTTGCTAGTTTCAAAGAAAATAAATACTGTTAGAATATAATCAATAGCTAATGCTCTATTTAACTAATTCAGATTGTACAGCGTATATTAACCTGATGTAAATGGGGAGATGTCTAACCATCCTACCCAAGGCTCTAAACGAGGCACCTCTATCTCATCTAGTCGTTGTAGGACAACAGTGTGCCGAGCCAAGGCCAGCTACTAATGCTACTCCGATTGAGCATTCACCTACTTAAGTTGCTCGACAATGCGGGGCATCAACATGCTAGATAAAGTGGGCATGGACCAGTTGCCAATAGAGTCCTGAGTTGGGGACTCAGTATACTATAATTGTAAACAGAAATTATAATAAATATACATACTGAATTGAATGCTTGATTTAAAAAAAAAAAAAACATGAAGAGATACATACCTAGTGATGGTCCTCCTCCGGCCCCTGACCCTCCATCTCACAACGGAGGGAAGTTGCTCCTCGAAATGCTCCCCTTCCCCGAGGATCTCGACATCCCTAACTCTCTGAGTAGGTAACTAAAAATAAAACATATATAAAACATTAGACACAATTAATTAGATTATTTAATTTACAATTTACTAATTCAGATATTATTAGACTAAACTCTATAATCGTGGGAGCTGGCTGCCATCGGACGACCTCCCAAAATGAGCTGAGCTTCAAAGCCCTCCAACAAACAGATGGAATATAAGGTAGGAAGCCAAAATCAGTCCAATACGGCATTTGTAGCTCCTTCTCTTCTGGCTCAATGTATGGTGATGAAGCAGATGTCTGTGTATATATTAATTTAGTTTAATGAACATTTGATCTAAAAATAATAATAATAAAACACAAGTAGAAAGGTTGATTGCTACTGCATCCAATAAAACATACCACTGAACTCTGGAAGTGCACTGAATCGGCCTCCGAAGAAGAAGGTACCCGAGTGCCGTGTAGTGCTGGACCTAGAAGCTCCAAGAAGAGCATCAACACGCAAATACGGGCACAAGGACGGGAAGTGTGCGTACATCCACCACTTAATTAAAGAAAAATATCAATAAATGTTGTTATGTGAATATAAATCGTAGAAATTCCAAAAAATGGTAGATTTGAAGTCATACCAGTATCACCCAGACATTGCTATATAAATGCCTCTTTGTTGCCCGAGAATCATCATCTTTATCTCTCTGGAGGCAACGCTGTGTCATGCTCCACCCGATGCTGCACCAGGGAAATACCTCAGCCGCTGGCAAATCCTAGAGGATGCTCCACACATAATACGGAATCATTGCTGAAGACTCACTTGTCAGCATCCAATATCCGATGATGATGCCATAGGCAAGCCTGAGGACATCATCCTGCTCCAAAGATGAAACCACCTTCTCCCTAAACATCTCAAAGGCCTGTGTCGAGGTTAGTAGACGGGTCCCTAATAACCTCTCACGTGCGGAGCTGCTCGTCCACTCCTGCCCTATGATCTCGGCATCCACCGGGCCAAATCAAAATCCAGTGATCAAGACATACTCTTGATGCCCTAATCGATGTAGTCTACCTTCAATGTGGAACCACATCTCGTTGGAGCAAGTATCATGGAAGTGAACCTCCCGTCTAAGCACATGAAATGCAGCACAGGCGTAAAAATGTCGGGAATATCGAGATAGCTCCAGCATGTGTCCGAATGAATCCCTCCTGAATCACTCCACTACCCCATGGAGCCTAACCAAGTCAATCACCTTTACTATCCACGAAAACATGCAGTGACAGCTCATAGTCTTATCGGAAGGAATAACAAGTCTATGCCAGTAAGTCCATCTCCCTCTATCGGAGTCTATATCTTTGCAAATATATATATAACAAAAAAATACTACCGGAGTCTATATCTTTGCAAATATATATATATGCAGTGACAGCTCATAGTCTTATCGGGAGGAATAACAAGTCTATGCCAGTAAGTCCATCTCCCTCTATCGGAGTCTATATCTTTGTAAATATATATATAACAAAAAAATACTACCGGAGTCTATATCTTTGCAAATATATATATATACGGATTTGCTAAGGTGCGCTCCGGAGCGCGCCTTAATGCGCGCTCCGACCGTTACCGTAACGGCAAATTGCTACAGTGCACATGCAACCAAGCAGCACTGTAGCAATTTGCCGTTATGGTA